>PVJI01004577.1:38345-106786 GCA_004026765.1 Micronycteris hirsuta | reverse complement strand
GCCCCAGCTGGAGTAGCTCAGTGGATTGAGCTCGGGCTGCGAACCAAGGGGTCGCCAGTTCGATTCCCAGTCAGGGCACATGCCTGGGTTGCAGGCCAGGTCCCCAGTGAGGGCCACGTGAGATGCAACCACACACTGATGTTTCTCTCCCTCTCTTTCTCCCTCCCTTCCCTTCTGTCTAAAAATAAATAAATAAATTCTTAAAAAAAAAAAAAAAAAAAGATTGTGAGCCTGGGTTGGTGTGGCTCGGTGGATTGTTGCTGGTCTGAGAACCAAAGGGTCACCGGTTCAATTCCCAGTCAAAGCCTGGGTTACTGGCCACGTCCCCAGTAGGGGGCCTGCAAGAGGCAACCACACACTGATGTTTCTCTCCCTCTCTTTCTGCCTCCCTCCCCCTCTCTATACAAATAAATAAATAAATATGTTTTAAAAAAATTGTGAAAACTCTCCCCACACTCTTAAAAGGAAAGTAATCAGAATTAATGATTTAGTTTAGGAGTATCAAAATGCTTCAGGATTTACAGTCAGCAGCTAGACAATCATTTCTTTTTTCTCTTTTTTATTAAATTAGCTGCTTTCGTGTGAAAGATTCTGCAAAAAGCCCCTCCCAATAGCTTTCAGCAACTAGAGAAATTATTTAAAACATTCCAATTGGGGTTGGGAAAGGTAGAAGAGAGGACAGGGAGGAATAAATGGTGCTGGAAGGAGACTTTACTCGGGGTGGTGAGCACATAAAAATTTAAATAGAGAACAAAAAATAGAAAGGGGCTATTTTTATTTATATAGTCAGATGATATGTACAGGAAGGAAATCACATCAGCACACATGAGCTACTCTGCTTGCAAATACGCACAGAGAGAATGGTTTGACCTAGCATCAGATTTAAAACACTAGGTTTGCATTACTTTTTGGTGAGGTCCATACTGAATATATAACTAAATTACCTATCACTGATTATTTTTTAATTAAATAAGCGGATTTGCTAGGATGGATCAAACCACTCTACTAAGAAATATAGTACTTCCAAGTTAGGTATTAGTAATCCAAAGTATGAAAGGAATAAATATAGATTTATGTTTGACAAAGGATGGACACAAATGATTCATATATTTTTTACCATTGCTCTCTCACTTAGGCTTTTACTTTTTATTTTTCAATGTAATTAATTAGGAGAAAAAAGGTAATGTTGGCTAAAAAATAAAAACTGAAACAAATGATAGGGGTTGACGGGAACTAGGAGTTGATACGTTTGTTTGAGGAAGAATTACATAGACTAGAACATTTCCACTCGGATCACCTAGAGGTCGTCATGGACAGAACCACAAGGAAAGTAACGTAAGTCCAGACATCTGGTGCGAACTGACAGTCCACGTCAGATGATACTTAGCCAAGCGATCTACTGAATTGGTTAAAAAAAGCTCCACAACACAACACGCTATTTACCAAGCAACGTTAGAATGATGCTCTGCAGTGTTTATCTCAGTTCTCTTAGGGATTCAGTCATCCAGGCAGACCAGGTCTCCTTTGGGTCTGAACTCACGACAAACATTTCCTTGTAGCTTGCCAGAAATGAAATGAAAAAGTCAAACTGCAGTTTTAGTAAATGGCTGACAAGGTTGTTCAGTGACCATTCTTTAGGTGCCCAAAACAGGATGCCACAAAAATATGGATTCCTGATACAATAATCTTGATTCAATGTGTGATACACCCACTTCAAGTTCAAGAGAGCCTATCTAAAAGAGAAGAAAAGAGTAAACTGAATTCCTAGGAACTGAATCACTTTAATATAACAAAGGAGCTTAATAATGAATCCCTGTAATCTTTTTGAGTGTGAATAATCACTCAATTTATTTTTGAATTTTATAAACTTTTATTCCCATGTATTAGTGTTTACTTTTTAGTACATATGATTTACAAATATTTTATTTTGCATTGAAAAAACTGGAAACAAATACAGTACCATGTTAATAGCAAATAGCTCTAGGTGATGAAATTTTCTATGGCATATATTTTTCCATGGGCTTTATTGGGTTTCTATGGTTTAGAAAAGTTCTCTATTTGGATTATAAAAAAAAATGTTCATTTTATAACATCAAAGTAATAGTTAAAAGTTAAGAAGAAAATAAAAATGGTATTAGATTTTCTTAATTAGAAGGTCACGCCACACGGAGCAGATTCTTACCAAATAAATTATAAAAACATTCAGTTTTCAGCTTCCTAAATAAAGTATGACACTACAAGCAGATTTTTTTATCTTCTAAAATCAATTGTTTCCTTTTTCTTTTCCAAAAGCAACTGGCAAATCAATGCATATTTGGAGATAAGAGGAAAAAACTACGTCCTGGCTAGATTAAAATAATTTTGGACAGCTAACTCCCACCTCAGCTTATCTGCCAGGGCAACAGTTTATTGCGGAAGGGGCAGGAAACAGCGCACCTCAGGTCTCATCAGGGAGAGAGGGGAGAGCCGGGCACAGGAGCACAGCAGGGCGTGGCTTAGCAGCATGTCCACTGTCCGCTGGACAGGCAAGATGCCGCTTAAAGATGAATCATTCCTTGGCCAGGGTTTCACACTAAAATGAAATCTCAGAAATTACCTGGGGCCCCAAAATAGAGATTTGTCTATTTAAAATAAGACGTATACAATTTCACTACTATAGTAAGATTCCAAAAGTGTGTATTGACATAATGAGATATCACATCATGAAAAAAAAAGAATATATATTGATTATGAAGGCTCGTGGAAAAGGTCTGAACAAAATGATGTTAAGTCATAAAAGAACATAAACATGTTCTTTTAAGCATGTACATAAAAATGTTATGTACATAATGTGCTTACAACTGAGTATGTTGAAAGTATAGGGGTGAGCAAAAGTAGGTTTACAGTTGTTTATATGGAAAATATAATAATTAATAAAGAATAAAGTTTTGTGTACTCATAATTGTTAACCAACTTTTGTCTACCTTTGTACTTATATACAATTAGAAGGATCAGATGGAACAAAAAGTTCCTATGTAGCTGAAATAAGGTAATGATGAGGTGCTCTGGAGTTCTTTACCATTTCATTGTTTTGTTTACAGAAAGTTATATATAAAATCAAAGTAACTTTAAAAGGCACCAAACACAGATAAGTGCTGGGAAGAGAGCTGGCAAACTTCACAAATCAAGCATACTTCAAAACTGCTAACCTCTAGTGTGAAGAACACTTGAGATCCAAAGAAAGAGCTTAACTGACTGATCATTACACAGTGCCAGCCTCGGTTTGAGGGCTCCTGATCTTCCCGTCTGTTACGCACAGTATCCACTAGGGGTCACCCTTATGTTTAAATAGTGATGATGTTACAAGGTTTATTAACAATAAGTTTAAGAAAAACCTCAAATTTTAATTTCTTCTATAACACAAAGCCTTCTTTCTCCATGATCAACATGTGCATAATTCATGTAGAAAGAGACATCAGAGTCTTCTATGATTCTATTGTTTGAATACAATCATAATGGTAACCTAAAAAAAGCCGCTATTCAGTAGGATAAAACTATGCAAAATTTCCATTCAAGAAGATGGAAGAAAGCCAACCTCAGCTTTTCACCTTGCAACTCTATGATTTAACAGAAATTCTCACCTGTCAGAGTAATACAGTGAAGCAGGATGTGCTCTGAGAACCAAGGACACGCTCACTGGTCTTGGTGCTGGGTCCAGATTAGAAATATACTAAGTGACCACCAATTCATGTGTGTGTGTGTGTGTGTGTGTGTGTGTGTATATACATATATACATTTAAAGGATTTATCTATTTATTTTTAGACAGAGGGGAAGGGAGAGAGAAACACCAGTGTGTGGTTGCCTCTCACGTGCCCCCTACTGGGGACCTAGCCTCCAACCCAGGCATGTGCCCTGACTGGAAATCAAACCAAAGACCCTTTGGTTCTCAGGCCGGCACTCAATCCACAGAGCCACACCAGCCAGGGCTCACATATATCTTTTATACTGTGATATCTGCAGAGAAGGAAAAAGAACAAGGCTCTCTGATGCTACATAATGGAGAATTTAATCTGTATTAAGAGTTTCAGGGAAGATCTATTAAAAGGAGACCCTGATGTAGGCTTTAGCTAGGCAGAGAAAGGTAAAAAAGCATGGTGTTTGCAGAAGTCCAGTGAGGGAGAAAAACCTTGACAAGTCTAGTGTTGCCTGTGAAGGGACTTAAACAGGAAATGACAGAACAACAAAGATAATACGATTCCATGGCTCTTTCAACTTTTCATGACATCACCTCCTTTGATCTTCACAATAATACTGCTGTCTGATAGATACCAGTAAGGAAGCAGGACACCCACCACTGATTAAATCTGTTTTTCCTATAGTGAGAATGTGTCAACAATCACCTTGAATCATTAGAAAGAGAGCCTCTAGCCCACTGCCACCCCAAGAAGGATGGATGAGGGTACCCTGAATCACTGAGGGAGTCTCCCGTGGGAGCCACGGCACCTCTGAGTCACAGAGGAGCGCATTCCTCAGAAGGATTTGTCATTAACCTCACTGTGTAGAGGAAAGAATGAGAGTGCTAGCATTTGGAGTCTGGAAAAGGGGCCACCTGCCTGACTCCTAAGGGTAGATTCAGGGGAGAGAAATGTCAGGCGGTCAGCATCTGAACAGATCTTGACCCAGAGCTTCCTGGACCACTTAGTATCAGGAAAATGGCTGTGCATGGGGCCAAAAGGGCACCATGTTCAAGAGCTCTGAGCTGAGAATCCAAGAGGAAACCTTGGCTGAGCCGAGCAGAGTGGGCTCCTCAGTCAGTGTGGCTAATGCGGGAAGTAGGCTCAGCAGCAAGTCAGCATTACTGGTTACAGGTAAGGACCAGTTTTCAACAGCACCCCATAAGGCAATGAGAAGCAGCAACAGACAATGGGGCTCTTCCATTTTGGGTGGGGAAGCTGCACTGCTCATCCATTCCTTCTGCACTATCTACACCCCAAGCAGTTCTTGGACAATTTAGGAGGAAAGAAAAGCCCCAAGAGGAAAATAGTAGACTTTCTTCTGATAAGGCATATTCACAATGTGGTATGTCTTATCCTTAAAAGGGCAATAGGTAAAGGTCTGAGTTAAAATAATGTAGAAACCTGGGCCAAGGAACACATAAAAGGTGAGATCCTATTCTGAAGCAGGAGATAAACACCACTAAATGAAGTAAAAGACAGTAGAACAAGTCAAAGGAAGAAAATCAAACATACAATATCACAATCTCAAATACAAAACAGAATGGAATGTTTAGACCAAAGCCATCAAAAAAAGAAGCTGCAGAAATGTCCTAAAGCAAAAGATGTGGGTTCTTTCCCTAACTGGTGTGGCTCAGCTGCTTGGGCGTTGGTCCGTGAAGCAAAAGGTCACTGGTTCAATTCCTGGTCAGGACACACGCCTGGGCTGTGGGGTTTGGTCCCTGGTCAGGCACAAACGACAGGAAACAGATCGATGCTTGTCTCTTACATAGATGTTTCTCTCCCTCTCTCCCCCGCTCCCTGCCCCTCTCTCTAAAAATCAATAAGCATGTCCCTGGTGAGAATTTAAAAAAAAAGGTACTTCTATCTATTCCCACTCCTCCCCAAACCCACCAGAATGATAATGAAGGCCCGCAGCAGGACAAGAAAACCACCGGTTCAGATATATGCTGGGAAAGAGACAGCACCCAGAGCTGTCCGTACAAAAACAATAATGAAACGGAGAGATTAACTGTGCGAAAAAGGAAGGAAATGTAATTCTAGTGAATAGAATCCTAGTAAATAAAACCCAAGTGACTTGGCTGTAAACAATATTTATATAATCATATTAATAAACACTGAATGCTCACTCACTTAAGACCAAAAAAACAATATATTAAACATACAGCCCAGAATGGGCAAGAGATGGGAGATGTGAAGGGCAGGGGAAAGGGGAAAAGAGTGTGTGTGGTGTCTATGTGGTTGAGACAGAAATACATAAAAGTGAAAAACTCTCATATTTTTTAATAAATGAATAAGTCATGCCTCAAGTTGGAAAAAATTCAAGAAAAGTGGTAAAATGTTATTTAGAAACACAGGGTAAATGCCAGAAGAAACAGAAGAGTTGAAAGAAGGTATCGCCAGGGAATAAGAGGACACTGCTTATTTTTGTTGTTACAAACTTCTTACTACCATTTATTATTTAAAATAATGCATTGCCCTGGCTAGTATGGCTCAATGGGCTAAGCATCAGCCTGGGAACTGAAAGGTTGCTGGTTCAATTCCCTGTCAGGGCACATGCCTGGGTTGTGGGCCAGGTCCCCAATTGGGGGTGTGTGATAGACGTTTCTCTCCCTCTTTCTCCTTCCCTTCCCCTCTCAAAAAAAAAAACAAAAAAAAAAACCACATTTTTAAAAAAGACTTTTTATTTATTTATTTTTAGACAGAAGGGAAGGGAAGGAGAAAGAGAGGGAGAGAAACATCATTGTGCGTGCTTGCCTCTCATGTGGCCCCCCACTGGGAACGTGGCCTGCAACCCAGGCATGTGCCCTGACTGGGAATTGAACCAGTGACCCCCTGGTTCACAGCCTGCGCTCAATCCACGGAGCTACACTAGCCAAAAAATAAGTATTTTGAAAAAATAAAATAAATGCACTGATTTCATCTAAAAATAAAAATTAAAAAGAGAAATGATAAATCTCGGATGAGAATCAACATACTATGCACAGTCTCTGTAGATCTAAATTAAAAGATTAATGGAGGGTGAAAACAAGCTGCCACGACTAATCACTCTCCAGTCTGTAATCAGCTTCTTTCATTACCTGGCACTTTCATCTTCACAGACGTTTACTAAAAGAGATACTGGAAATTCTAAATGTTCTTTCTGTTCAGTTCCACAAACATTTATAGAACGTCTACTATATGCCAGGTACTAATGCTAGAAACTGGAGACATGAGCAATAATAAAAAAAATGAAAATAAATTTTAAAATGTTCTTGATTTTAAAGACCTTAAGAGTCTATTAAAGCTAGTTGGAATTATCAATTATTTAATTGTATCCAAAGTAGTATCTTAAAGGTTAGACCACAGAATCAGCCCAAGGCAGTTGCCTCCCTTACACAAAACCTTCCATTTTCCTGAAACTCTAAGAGTAGCCAAGAGTGATTAATTTACGGAGGAGTTAGAGTATTTGTAGTTTGAAAATGCAGTTCTTTGGGCCATGCCAAAAGAGAGTTAATTTCTGGCTCCTTCTCCCAACAAGTATGCTAATTCGGGCATGTGGGAAGCTTTATACCAGGCTCTAGTAGCTTCCAACTACTGAAAAAAATGTTCCAAGGGCTCTTTTCAAAGAGCATATGGCTCAGAATGAAGAAATGTGAACCTACCATACTTTTATTTCTTCCATGCCTCTCACAGTGAGAGAATCTCGAGGACCTGATTATGATTTTAGCCTCTATTAAGCTAGGAATTTTTCATACAGCATGAGCCTTAAATATCAGGTAAAGTCTGGGTTTTGTTTAACTGAAGAAACAACAAGTCAGTTCTTAAATTGGCAGGTTTAAGGGATTTTCAAGGATAATTCTGACACACCATATTTTTGTCATACTGTGACTTTAGAATCTACTTCCTGTGATACAAGTGAATTACATTATGCTTATTATTAACTAAAATTGTCTTTACTCAACTTCCACTAATTTCTATGTATTTTCTTCAATCTTGTGTTCTCCTCCGTATTTTTCCATTCTCTGTTACATTCTTAACTTTTTCTGAAGTTCTATTTTAAAGATGTATGTAACATTTGAGAAATCTAAAATATACATAAATATGCAACCCAAAACATCTCAACTCCAAGTCAATGTCATAAAGAAAATCACTAAGTCTTTAAATAATACAAATTTTTAGTTAAGCATGTGTACATAATTATTCTATGAAGACAGTGCTGCAGGCAGTATTAATCTTTATTTCAAACGAGATTAGCAGAGGACATTACTTTTACACACCGCAGTCAAGGAGCCCCTCACAATGAAGCTGTCTTGCAACTGGAATGAATGAAATCCAACAAGGTAACAGAAAAAGTTTGGAAGAGGCTGAATTCCTCCAGAAGTAATGTAGTAAACCAAATGTGGTAAAATGGCTTTTATTTAATTTAATTCTATCTCAGGAATTAATTTCATTCCAATGCCACTGAAAAAATCAAACACCCTCTTCAAAATCTACAAAGGTATATGGGATAAATAAGCCAAGGGTTAATCTCTTTTTCCTACAGAACCTATGGGATATAGATTATGCATCAACCCTACAACTGTTGCCTTTTGGGGAAAGACATGAATAGATTCAAGAACAAAGGTGAGCAAAGAAAGTAATAAACATGAATTAAGCGAATTTACCATTAAGAAACAGTCACTAAAATACTATAGGATGGACTTTAGGAAGAAGGAAATTGAACTGGGAGGAAAAAGTGAGATATAAAAATGAACATTGAATAAAGAAGCAATATTAACTACCATTAACTACATAAAACAATAGTAATAATAATTGATAGTAGAGGGAGTATGTACACAAGGTGGTACTAAAATGTAAGGTGGACAGTGACGGTAATCAACATAAAAGAATTTTTAAAGTCCTTGTGTTCTTTAGGAGAAGAATTAAGATGTCTAATAACTCTAGACAGTTTAGGGTTTTTTTTAAAGCCTTAAAATAGAAACACTATAGGACAGAGACAGTTACTCATGATGAAAGGAATAATATACAAAGATGATATGATTCTTAAATTCTGTGTACCTAGTAGCACAGCATTAAAATCTATAAAGCAGCCCTGGCTGGTGCAGCTCAATAGATTGACTGCTGGCCTACGAACCTAAAGATCACTGGTTCAATTCCCTGTCAGGGCACAGGCCTGGGTTGTGGACCAGGTCTCCAGTTGGGGACGTGTGAGAGGCAACCAACCGACTGATGTTTCTCCCTCACATCAATGTTTCTCTCCGTTTCTTTCTCCCTCCCTTCTCCTCTCTTTGAAAATAAATAAATAAAATCTTAAATAAATAAATGAATAAACTCTATAAAGCAAAACTTGACGGAGCTACAGGGAAAACTAACAAACCCCAGTCATGGTAGAGATTTTTTCAACACATTTCTATCAGAACTGACAGATCAAATAGTCAAAAAGTTAGTAAGAATACAAAAGACCTGAACAACACAATTAACTAGTTTGAATTAATGGACCAAAACCATCCGCTCAACAAATAAAACACAAATAGATGAGTTATAGAAACTTACCAACTACTAGGCATGTCTTAACAAATAACAAAGACTTGATTTTGTACAGGCATATTTCTCCAATGACAGTGAAATTAAGAAACATTTATCTTAGGAAAGAAGACAGAAAATCTAAGCTTCCAACTCAGGAAATTTTTTTTAAAGTACATAACAGTGTTAGAATACAAGAAAGGAAATATACATAGTAGCTAAAAATGCTACATGAGAATAGATAAAAGAGAACAATATAAACAAAGCAACAGCTTTAAAAATAAAGAGAATACTGTGGGTAACAGAAATAATAAACTTTAAAAAAACTTTTACAAAGTAGACAATTTCCTAGAAAAACTACACTTACCAAAACGGGCTCATGAAGAAACAGGAAACCGAGATACAGAACTTAGTGACAGGGAAGGTGCGGGAGTGAGGGAGATGCTGAGGGGCTGTTAGGCCTCTGCCGCGGTGGGCTCACGCATGTGAGCTCTACTTCCTCAGAAGGAGGAAACTAGAAGAGAAGCATCGGAGCAGGTTGGATTTCATTTTAGTTGATTTTGTTTTTGTTTTGTATGTATGTACGTATGTGGGGGGAGTGCTAGTGGTGGTGGGGGAGTGCATAGTCAAAATTTTAATGGCTGTGTTTAGATATGTTAAAATAGAGGTTCCTTTAAGATATATATATTCAACACCTCCAAATACATGGAGATATTAAGTATGCAGTTAAATCTGTGGATCAGGAGCTCAGGGGAGATCTGGGTTGCAGATACCCATGGGAGTTACCTGTATTTAAACGATAATTAAAGCCAAATGTATGACTGAAATACTCTAGGCAGCAAGAACACTGGTTCTCAAAACATGGGCCCTTAACCAGGAACCTAGGCACCACCTGACTAACCACCCTGGACCTACTGAATCAGAAACCCTGAGAATGGGGTCCTGCCACCTGTGTATCAACAAGCCCTCCAGTGATTTTGATGCAGGCTAAAATCTTCAAACCACTGATATAGAGTGAGACGTCAAGAGGTCTTGGGGCATTGCCTTGAGAGCTTCAACACTCAACAGAGCAGGATGACGAAGACAAGGAAAGCGGGAGTAAGAAGATGAGGAAAGTGTTTCAAGAGGTAGAGTGGCGAAGACTACTGAGATGTCTATCACTTACCACCTTGAGCCTCAAAGGACTGGGATGGGCTGAGGAGTGAGCAGGAGCTGAGTAAATAGAGACAGTAAGTAGAGACAGTTCTTCAACGGGAGACAGAGAGGGTAAAGATGAAAGAGGTTGAAAAGGGAGGGTTTAAAAAAATAGAACAGTTACACGCATGATGAACTGCTAAGGGGAGAAGTCTGGCTGAGAGGCAGAGAGTGACTATACACGAGAGACAGGGAGGTGACAGTGACGGCACACCAAGGGGCAATGCAGCTGTCTGCCTCAGCAGGAAGAGCCTTTTATTGCTGAGAGTGTTGAGAACTGCTCTACATGGTAACAATGAAAGTAGGCCATTTTTTGGTAGGTTTTATCATTGCTTTGTAAATTCCTACAGATCCTGCACCCCTTACTACCGGGGTGGTCCATTCCCATTGCCCTATCCTTGGTGTCACTGGATGTTAGTATCAAGTTTCTGAAGAGGGAGAAGGGGATGCGGCTTAAAACACAGGTGGAAGGACTACCCTTGGATAAGAGGGGTAGATTACCTTCTTAACCAGAATGAAGTCAGTAAACAAGACAGATACGGATGTGGCAAGTGCCAAGTCTGGTAGCAGGAACCTGAAGGAATACCATCAAATGGGTTCCATTTCCCCCACGAGGTTATCTGCAAGCCCACCCCTACTGTGAGATGGCTGTGTCGTATTCTCTTATGCCACGGCAATTAAACATCTCCTCTGTCGTGTCCACACTCACCAAGCAACCTCCTATTTGCGATCTGGCTTCCAAAGGGGCAAGAATGTGCTGACCATACATACTCGGGTATGTCTCAGTATTTTCTCATAGTAAATCCATCACTGGTTTCTATGTAGCCTGACTACAGATAATAGACAGAACACGGTCCTTTTTATAGTTACATTTCTTAATGAGTTATTCCTTAGAATCTGATTGCTTTTGCTCAAAGTGAGCGACTAAAGGAAATCTCTGGGCCTACTGAGGCATGGGCCGGATCCACACTTCATCAGCCAGTCAGAGTGTTCCTCTTCGCCTTCAAGTCTTGCTCAGCAAAAGCTGGCTTTCGTTAGCTGTCACGGGCCCAATTTCTACGTCTTCTCTCTGAATTCATTTCTATATCCATCTGTTCATTAAGATATTTTAAACTGGCTGTCACTGAATTGACCTACTAATGTTTGTAGGGAGGAATTTCCAAGAATAACGTAGGAAATAAAACAAGGACCTCAGTGAAATATATTGATATACCACCATTATTAATTTATTTATTCTTATTCATTCAACAAACATCTCCAGACTATATATACCCTACACAAGGTTAGATATTAGAATTGTTACACAGTTCTCAAGGTATTTGTAATCCAGAAATTAAAAGTAATTAACTGCACAAAGAACAGGCCTATGGAAATGGGCATTTGAAAAAAAAATGGGCACTTGATTGAAAGAGGGAAATTAGAAATAAAAAGAAATTCCTCATAGTAAAAGTGATTAAAGCAGAAATAAGCTATCAAAGGAAATCCTGAAATTGAGTCACTCTAAAAATATGATGACTTAGAGATAGACAGCCTTGCCTGGAAGCAAAGGTTAGAGCAACCCCTCTGGAATTAAGCATAAAAGTAACTCAGAACTTTCTGATATATAAGGAACATGCCACTCTCTTAGCAGAAGGAATAAGTCAGGCTGTGATTTAATTTAAAAGCTCATTTAGAGTTCTTACCCCCAAATCCTCAGGCACTCCAGTCCTTGAGTTGCCTTGCAATGCTTCCCTTTCTTTTTTTTTTTTAAAGATTTTTATTTAGTTAGTTAAAGAGAGAGGGGAAGGGAGAAACAGAGGGAGAGAAATATCTATGTGAAAGAAACACAACGATCAGGTGCCTCTCGCATGTGGCCCCTACTGGGGACCAAATCTGCAACCTAGGCACATGCCCTGACCGGGAATCAAACTGGTGACCTTTCACTTTGCAGGGTGATGCCCATCCAACTGAGCCACACCAGCCAGGGCTGTCCTTCCTTCTTATCTTTGCTCCCTTTGCTCCTCCTCATCACAGTCTGTGCTCAGGCATAAATAAGATACAGTTTCCCCATGACCTGGAATTTTCTGCCATTGAATGTATCAGCTTTGCACAGTCACACGATCACCCAAGCTCTGTGAATGATTTGATGACCTTGAGTATTTGAAAAGTGCCTAGCACACAGCAGACACTCAGTTAAGATTCATTTCCGCCTTTCTTTCCTTCCGTTTTTTTCTCCCCTGGTGAGGAACAGAAGAAAAAACAGGAACCAACAAAAGACAGATCTCCTGTAAAATAGCATTCTTTCGTGTAAAAATACTGAAAAGGTTTAAACCACTTCTCATTGCCTACCTTGTGTCTGCGGGATGTAAGGAGACAGGAGTTTTGACCTTTTCTTTTCATATCCTTTCTGTGTGATGTCCCCTAAAATAGCAAGAAACAGAAATATGTTATGCATTATTCTTACACTGTGCCTGTTCACTATAAAAATAAAATTAATTACAGAGTATTACAGAAGTACCACATAGAGAGTAGGAAAAAATATATAGTTCATTGCCAGGGATTTTGCTGTGTGTGATTTCCCGCAGGCTTGGAGCTGACTTCTTGTGGGAAGTTGTAGGGCTTGTCCCCATACCAACCTAGCATAGCAACATGCTGCCCACCGTGTCAGGGGCTCCTGAGTCCCTAGGTACACCTCATTTCCTCAGTATTTAAGACATACCAAAACAGAATGCTACAATGCTGACATTTTTTTGGATCTCTCTGAAGTCTCAGTTTGACCAAATGAATACACTTGATTTGGGAGGTATTCAATGATATTGCTATACAGATCCACATAACATCAAAAGTATAGTTAAGGGGAGAAGTCCTGGTTCATGCTCTGGGATGGGATATTTGAAAGGTCCTTCCTGCACCCTGGCACCTGTCTGGGAACTCGGGGCTGGAATCCCCATATCCTCTTCCCTTGGTTCACTGATCTGTATTTATATACATGCATGTCTTTTTCACAAGATTAAATTTTTAAAAATATACATAATGCACACAAACACACACATACAGTAAATGTAATAAAAATAAACTGATTAGCAGTAGAGAAAATGCGTGGTTAAAATATCAAGAAACACGCTAGGTACTAAAGAAAAGGTAGCAAAGGAATGGGTAGAGTGCAGGGTTAAAAGGAATGGGAAATGCAGGAGAACAAGAGACTATTCAAGGGAGAATGAGTAATTCAAAGTGGGGGAGAATGTATGTGGTGAGGTAACATAACAGAGCATTGTTTTCCAAAACAGAATTCTTTTTTAGTTAGATAAAACTTTATTTAGAAGTCAAATTTTAGTATAAAGAGTAATTTATATATTCAAATTGACAACATTTACCTATTAAATACTCAATGTGCAGGGGAGAGGGAGTACATCCTGATGGGCACAGATTTGAAATCAGGAGTGACAGATGCCAGCTGCCGCTGGCCTCAGCATCTGACTGGGGGAGCAGAAGGTGGAGAGGTGGCGGGGCTCACTGACAGGCTTACCCAGGGGGAGACACTAACAGATCGCGGAGCGCAGCAAGTTCACTCTTCCTGAGGAGACGGGGACCAAGGGGAGAAGCCAGGGAGATCAGTTCCCCCAGTGCTACTACAGTGATCATGGGATACTTTAGCAGTAGCTTAAAGATGGTGGTAGAAGGGATGAAAAGTGAGTGGATTAAAAGAGACATTTGGAAGGAAGACTGAACAGGATTTGATGACTGGTTGGATATAGGAAGGAGAAGACAATTTCTGGCTTCAGCAACGAAGCAGATGGTGATATTCTTTGACAGAAATGTAGCAAGCAGTGCCATGTTTGCTGGATCAAAGTAAATGAGAGTTGAGCTTGGGAAAAGCCTATGATGAGACATACAAAAGGAGATGTCCAGTTAACAGTTGGATAGATGGATCTAGAACTCAGGAAAAAGATACAGCTTTGGGATCATCGGAATACAGTTCTGAAAAATAAATTGATACAATCTCTCAGGAGTAATTTGGCCATTGCTATCAAAATTTTGATTCAGCCACTACACTTCTAGGGATTTATTCAATGATAACATTCACACAGGTACACAAAAATCAACTAAGAATATTCCCTGACCCATTCTTTGTCAGGAAAAATCTGAAAGGACTCTAGAAGCTTACACTACCGACTGTCTACATCACAGCTTTCAGGAGGAGTAATTGTGTCCCCCAGGAATCAACTCACAAGATCTGAAAACATTTCTGTCACAACAGGAGGAAGGGGTGTTACTGGCATCTGACGGACAGAGGTCAAGGATGCTGTTAAGCACCCTGCAATGCACAGGACAGTCCATAACAAAGAATTATCCAGTACAAAATGTCAATAGTGTTGAGAATGAGAAACCCTAATCTACATAATAACATGCAGGTATTCCAAATGTATTGTGGCACATGAAGATGGCTAAAATATATTAGGAGTAAACTGCAAGTTGCAGAGCAGTACAGATAATAAAAAGATAAATTTAAAAAAAAATAGGAACTGCCCTGGATGGTGTGGTTCAGTGGATTGAGTGTTAACCTGTGAACCAAAGGGTCGCTGGTTCCCATTCCTGGTTCAGGGCACGTGCCTGGGTTGCAGGCCAGGTCCCCAGTGGGGGGTACACAAGAGGCAACTACACATTGATGCTTCTCTCCCTCTTTTTCCCTCCCTTCCCATCTCTCTAAAAATAAATACATAAACTCTTTAAAAATATAGTAATAGATATGTTACATACATACAGAAAATAGTCTAGGAGACTATATATATACTAAATTAATGTTTATCTTTGCACAGACGAGATTATGGGGGATTTTTCACTTGTTCTATATAACAGAGGTTAATTTAAAAAATAAGTGTGAATGATTTGTATAATCTCAAAAATATTTTTTTAATAATGAATGATTCTACAGATACATATTTGTTCACAAGATAGGATGGTCATAATGTAGAACAGGACAAAAAGACATGACACTAAACAGTTTATACCGTATATTCAATTTTTGGATTAATAATATTTTTACACACACACACCATGTGCATAGAAAATCTGGATTTTCATTCAGCAAAATATTACCAGTGGTTAGCTTTTTTTCTTTTTGCTTGCCTATATTTTCTGATTTTTCTGCAATGAACACCCATTATTTTAAGAAACAATAAATATTTTAAAGTTGCAATAGTGACAACTTACAAGACTGAACAAATTTAATCATAATAGCCCTTCATTTCCATTTCTCTCCTAAAATAAGAGAAATCTACAGTGCATTTTTTAAAAAATAAAAACCAAACCGTTTCAAATTAGCCAACTACATCCATCTGTTCATTAAGATATTTTAAATTGGCTGTTACTGCATTGACCTACTAGTTTTGTAGAGAAGAATTTCCAAGAATAGCGCAGGAAACAAAAAAGAAAGCCTCCCAGAAAGATTCTGGTGTACCACCATTATTCACTTATTTGTTCCATTAGTCACCCAACAAATATTTACAGACTATATACCTGGTCCAAGGCTCGCTATTAGAACTGTGGTGGTACATTGCTTCAGCAACAGAGACAACTAACAGGAGATCTGGGAGCCCATCAAGGAAACATTCTTAGAAACAGGAAATTGTGTCTTATTTTATTGCAAAAAAATAAAAGAGCATTCTCCTGTCCCATTACCCACTCATAAGATTCCCTACCTCTACACCTCCTTCCCTCTCTCTCTCTCTCTCTCTCTTTCTCCCTCCCTTCCTCCCTCCCTCCATCCCCAGGGGACACAAAGACCACTTCTGCTGGTTCAGAACACATCTGATAAAGTAAAAGGCTTTTAAAAGCTTTCTTCAGTGCTTAGAGTCTCAACCATTCACTGTCAATAAATTATTGTGGGACAAACTGCTAGACCTGGTATCTTGGACATTAATCAACCATCTCAGGTTTTGAAAAAGTCAATCACGAGAATCTAATTTAGCTATGCTAATTAGCTCCATTAAATCCGTAAATGAGCAAAGACATTACGGAGCCCTAGAAGAAGATAAACTGCAATGGGAATGTGAGGACTAGGGTGATGAGCCATATACTAACTTAAAAATGCCCTCTCCCCTTTCTTTGACCCCAAGGTTCTGCTCTGAAGTCACCTTCTTAGTGATGCCTGCCAACACTTGTTAGTCACTTCTTCTTGGTGCCCCTACAACTCTGCACACTTCTATGATACACTCAGCACAGCACTGATATTTTAACATTTGTGTACACATCTGTGTCCCTACTAGACTGTGCACTTGAGGGCAGGGATTGTGTCTGTTCTCCTCTGTAGCCCGCCCACAGCCTGGCACAATAGACACTTGTTGAATGAGAAACTGAATGAATTAATAAAATAGAGGCAGTGAGAGAACAATAAATCAAAGAGACATGTGTACTTGAGTGGAAAACTGGAAATGGGAGAAAAATAGGTCTTTACATTAGCGGGAGCTGAAAGGCTCAGGGAGAGAAATCCAGTGAACCAAGGTTTATTGAAACTTGACAGCTAAACCTCAAAGATGGCCGGAAAAGCAACACTTGGCCTGCCCGAAGAGAGAAACGTACATAAATCACTGGGCACTGAAGAACCATGTCTGGAGTGTGCTGGGTAGTGTGGAGTGAGGAGGGTAGAGACGAGGAGGGAAGAATGCAGTCTCAGCGATACAGCCTCAAGGGACAGCGTGGAACCTCGGAGGCTTGCAGACCCTAAGTCAACCACAGACATTCTTGCTCGGAACAGATTTTTTTTTTTTTTTTTTTTTGCCATCTGGCATATAAAACAAAAAGGAGTGCTACTGCTCTACCAGTATAAAATCTGCATTAAAATGGCATAGATTGGAGTTAAACCTGTTGTTCAAGTTTTCTGAGAACTAAACAAAGGGAGGATTAGCATCCCCTCTAACTAGGGTAACATATTTCTCCCACACCTACACTTAGAAGAGTACGTGTGTCTGCAGTGCCTGGCAGGTGTGGAGGCACCTGGGCTAATAAGATATTGACCCAGACACCCAAGAGACAATTTAAGACCGTCTAGTTGCTTCGGCACTATCACACTCTTGAACAGCCAATAGCGGACACATGGAAAGACGCATGTGCAGGGTGGAACAAGAAGGAAGTATGTTCCCAACCTCTCTCCTCACCACCTGGGACAATGACAGCGGCCTGGCAAAAGCAGCCCACAGACCGTCTTCAAGCAGACTGACAAAGGGATACGTATGAGAGGAGGTGTGTTGAGCCTGCCAGCCGAGCCATGCCTCTCAGAGGTCAGCGGTGAGGGAGAAACAGTCCTACACATCCCTTAGCCATTGAGTGCACGTCTACTCGGTGAGACGGCACAGTGCTGTGAAGAGCCTCGGAGTCTCAGCCCAGCAGAACCGCCGCTGGAGCACAGCCTTATGACTCTGTGGCTATGTGACTCTAGACAAATTTTACCCGGCTTCTTTCTTGGTAAGTCTCAGTTTCTGTGTCTGTAAAATGGGGAGAAATAGTATCTACCTTGCAAAGGTTTTATTGGGATTAAAAGGACTTAGTATGGAGTCTGGACTACAAAAAGTATCAATATCGACAAGCTCTCAGTGAAAGCCTCCTGAAGCCTACTCCACTGGCCAGGTGGAGGTCGGGGTGGCAACTGTGTCGCAAAGAAAGGAGAGGAGAGGAAGGCAAATGAGCCTTCCATAAGTGCCACAGCAGAGATGCACACCAACGCAGGGCAGGACCTGAAGGAAGCCTTGCGATCTCTGCTGGGTAGGGAAAGAAGAGCTTTACAGAGCAGGCGACATTTTGGTTCCGGTCTGGCCTTTAGTCTAATATCGGAATTTCAACACAAACTCCAAGTGATGCAATCACTGAGCTGCTGACTGGCTCTGTATGGGCATGGGTGTGTTTGGTAGTTTCTTTAGGGTTCTTCCAGAGAAAAGGAGGGCGATGCTAAATAATTTTCACAGATGACCTTGCACGGCACCCTGAACAATTAGGTCCTAAACAAATCAAGGTCTGGGAAATTCTGAAGGGTCACCAGGTTCTATGTCTACATAAAATTGACAGGCAGAGAACAAGGATTACAGCTCCAGTCATAAAGTCTTTCTGCTCCAATTGAAATAAAAAGGTACGTGTCATTGCAGCCCTGCCTCTAAGTCACACCTGTTTAGTCAGAAGTTGCAATGGCTGGGGGGACTCTGGGGATCCCATGAAAACCAGTTTTGAGCACTGAATGAATGAAATGCAGTGCTAAGCAAAGATGAATAAAACAGTGTCTATATCTTCAAGAAATCCCCAGTCTAAACAGTAAAGTTTAGCTACGATCTCTAAGTGTAGTCACAAGTGCTACATTAGAAATTATGTACAAAGTCCGGTGGGAGTACAAAAGAAATAATGGTAATAAAAATAATTATAATACTCAATAAGTAAGTGAACACTCATCAAGCACTTAACTATCCATCAATCAATCTCTATTTTGAGGGTCTCACAACAGCCTGACAAGGTGATATTATCATCATTCCCATTTCATACGTATGGCTACTGAGCACAGGAAGTTTAAGTTACTTGGCATAGTCATACCTTGTAAGTGCTACGATGGGGATTTGAACCCAACACTGGGCCCTGGATCCAGGGTCCCTCCTCTTAAACACTATCCTATCTATATTCATTGTCAGAAAGGCACTCCAAATTCAGCTTCAGAAAGATTGAGAAAACTTCACAGAAGTTGCTCGTAGGTTGGGTCTTGAAGGGTGACTATCGGGAGAGACAGATGCTGAGGGTGAAGACCCAGTTTCTGTGGGAGGGAGTGGCATGCTTGGAGCAAGGGAAGGATATGAGAGCTGTAAATTCGATCTCCAGTGAACAGGACATTGGCCCACTGCCGCTCCAGCAGGCCCAGCCCAAGGGAGGGCGCCACTCGCTGTGGTGCCTCGACGTGGAATCTTTAGACGCCAGAAATACAGTGCTGACGTTTATCTCACACGGCACCATTTACATCCCTCTCTCCTCTTCATTGAATGTTACTATATGACACAACCATCATTCTAACTTTTCAAAATATTCTGATATCCATTCATTTGATTTACCTAAAAATCCTCTTCAGTAAACAAAAGATAATACCTTGACAGAAGAAGAAACGTGTGAAAAGGGCAATGTCTTGCTTAAGGATACACAGCAAGACTAGAGTCTGGGTCTCCGGACTTCTCTTACTGTTCTCTGTTTATTTGTAGGCGGCCCGCAAGTCAAATGCAATAAAAGTATAAAACTAACCTATTGTGCATAAAATGAACACTATGGGATAAACAATTTTTATGACTCACTCCAAAATATAGATGACTTTCTTTTTTCTTTTGGATGGCTTTGCAGAAGGCACTAAAAAATCCCCCCTCCCCCCACCAACAGGACGCTGAGTGAATTATCTCTTTTAATCATCTTTTGAGACAGCCAACTTTGGCCACTGTGTCCAAGTGCAGTTGAAAAAGTCAGCAAGAAGTCGTTATGCATCACAACTAAATAGTCAGCTAACAGAGAGCATGGCCTTTCTTTTTTGTTAAGGAGTAATTAGTAAGGAAAAAAATAAAACTAAGAAGAAAAAGCTCTAGAGTCATCACCTTCAAACCTATACTTGTATCTAATAAACCTATTCTAATAAACATGTACATCTTAGACCAGGAAGGTGCTACGTGTTTGCTATGGCTGGAAATGGGGAAGAGGAGTGGGGTTGTGACTACTCATACATTAGGAATTTTTAAGTAGACACATACAGAGAAAGTCAAAAATATAGCTGTGAATGTGAATGAGGTCAATCTTTGCAAAACTGAAAAAGGCAGAGGATTTGGATCACGTGCAGGAGACACTGGCTAGAAGACAATTTTTATTATAAAACATTTATATATAAAGGCTCACAAACACACAAAATAAAGGCTCATAGTCACACAAAACAATGGCCTTACTCCTAAAACCAGCAACAGGTATTTTGGCATTTCTCTTTTTTTTTAATTGACTTTAGAAAGAGGAAGAGAGAGAGGGAAAAAAACACTGACTTGTTGTTACACTTAGTTATGCATTCATTGGTTGATTCTTGTATGTGCCCTGACCAGGGATAGAACCCACAACCTTGGTGTACCAGGACAACATTCTAACCAACTGAGCTACCCAGCCAGGGCTGCATTTGTCTTTTTCTAACTACTTTTCTTGCCATATCCCTATAGTTTCTTTCTACACATAGGTAGAACAAATCTTAGGTTGAATGGAGAGTGAAACAATACAATAATTTTATAGTTTATCCAGAAATAAACTGTTAAAAGATTTCAATCTGCTAAAAGAAAACAAGAATTTTTATCCTATCTAATTTTTCTTCTGGAAAAAGTTCAGTGGTTCTAAAAGACTTCAAATAGCAGCTTATACAAATTATAGTTTCTCCTCTTTCTAATAATCTTTCAAAAGAGTTTCAAGGGAATTAACTTTAGGACAAATTTCCACTCTCAGTAGATGTCCTCTCACCTAATTTAAAACAACTAGACATTTTCCATGTCAAGAACTTAAGAATAAGCCCAGATTGCTTTCTCCCAAAACTCAAATCATAGAATTGTTTTGGCTGCACAGTTCTGTTTTCTAGGTCAAATATATATGACTTCTTACAGATGGTATTTCACCTCAGGCATCAAGCAAGTTCAAACAGATAAACCCAGCAGAGTAAAACATTTGAAACACACTGAGAAACCGAACTCTAAGTCTGACTACATCATCAGGCAGCTGGCTAAATTAATCCATCTAATGCAGAAGGTATGTTCACTTGTCCATTAGAAAAACGACGTCTGCAAATAAGAAATGTGCTATATAAATGACCTGAGTATTTACACAGAGCAAGAGGAATCCCTGGGATGGTTCAGTCGGTGGAAAAAGCACAGGTTCTGGCCTGAGGCAGACCTGGGTTTGGACCCTGAGCCTGCCACTTACTGGCGCCTTGCCAAGCCACCGAACAACTCGGCCTCAGTTTCACAATAGGTAGAACTGGAATAACTCCTACCTTATGACGAGTCCTGAGTAAGGGAATAAATGCAGAAGTCCCTGGCACACAGGGCACATTCAACTAGCTTTCGCTGACACCACCCCAGCCAGCCCCACCCTTCAGCCCTAACAATAACTTTACCCTTAAACGGGCTATTTAAAAAATTCAAAGCTGACAGGCTCTCATTTAAAAAACAAAAGGAAAATGCATTAAGTGCCTCTGAAGACATATTATGGTGCTAGACCCTCAGCAACAAGAGCCGACATTAGTTGTGACAGTGCCTTGGGTGCCACAGCTACAAGAAGGAAAACTGACATCAAAGAGGCGGTACAAACTTCTAAACCAGATGAGCAGAGATTAGTTAAAATGAATACATATAAATGTACACACATAAGACAGTGCCATTATGCACAAAACAGGATTAACATGCCTTTAACTATGGATGTTGTGATTTTAATTTAGGGCTAAAACTGAAAGTGCCCAGGGAAAAACTCCCAGGAAAAAAAAAGTCAGGAAAAAAAAGGTCGTTTTCTTTATGGATTCTTCTTTTACCCGACTTTCATCTTTAATGCTCCTCAGAAAATAAAAAAACTTGCAAGAGCAGGTAGGTATATTCAATTAATCTGCCTTTATTTCGACATCCACCAGAATAACTTTTTAAAATGGGCGATAAGGGCGCTCCCCTCGGGGAGCGCACCCTGCCTGGCCTTGCCCCTCCCCCGCCTCCGCCAGGCCCAGTGCCTCTGCCTTCCTCTCTCTCCGTGTCCTAAGCTCCCAGGGCCCTCCGTTGGCCTCGAACCGTTTCCTGATTCCACGCCCAGCTGGCTCAATTTTCCTACCTCTGTAACTTTCTAGATAAACTTTCTCTTACAGTTCGAAAGAAATTAGGCAATAAGTAATAATATCTATGCTGTTCACTGAATCTGAATTAAACAGTGCATGTGCCAGGCATTCTTCATCAGTGGTGTAGATAAAATTAACAATTGGTAAAAAATCTACTATGTCCTCTTGCAAGTGCAGAAATCAAGTGAAAACTTTTTTAAACAGGTGAAGATTTTTGTTGGCAGCCGGTTCACCTTGCTCTGGCAACCAAAGACGCAGAGGGGCCACGCAGCAGAGAGAACACGGTCACTGCTACATGATGTGGACCCTAAAACAAGCAGCTTGGTTAGGTCAGAGTGGGAAGGGCCTTTCCAATGAGAAAGAAACAGATGATCTTTATGTGTTTGGCATGGATTTATAGCCTTGAATTACAGATGTTGGGAGACAGGTTTTCCTCCAAACTAGCCCTCTGGTCCCAGGCAAGCCACTGCACTTTTCTGAGCCTGTTTCCTCATCTGTAGGAATGAGGATCGAATGAGCTCTAGGGCTGCTCTTGGCTTATGTTGGATGAATGCCATTTGCCTGGCACTGTTATGTGTGGCAAGTCAAGACCAAGGGAAGATTATCTAGTAGGCAATTGATAAGATAAACTCTAGGACAGATACTAGAATTTCACCATCAGTGAAGGAAGTGACAGCTGAAGGCTTGGGTGTTAATGATATCACCAGCAGGGATGCAGCCTGAGAAGAGAGGGCCAGAGAGGAATCCTGAAGAAAACCCACCATTTAAAGGGTGGGCAGAGGAAAAAGAAATAACACAGGGACACGGCAAGACCAGGAACGAACAGGGGAGTGAGAGAGAAAGGAGAGGGAATGGGAGAAGGCGAAGAAGAATGTACTGTCACAAATGTAAAATGAAGGTCGAAAACTACCTGCTGGATCTGGCAGCTAGATCCCCGTGGCCCAGTTAAGAATAGTTTTAAAGGGACAGGGAGGGAAGAAGACAGTTTATTTAGAGTACTGAAGAATGGGTTTCTCCTTTGTTGTGGAGAAAGAGCTACTAGAGAGGATGAAACACTGACTCAACCAACACACACTATGAACTTCCTACTGCAAAGCGCTGCTTAAGAGGCACAGGACAGAAGACCACACGGTCCTGAAATTTATAGACATCGTCATTAAGTTTATAGACTCTTGCAGTACAGACATCCAAAAATAATGATATAATTAATGATTTAATTACAAGTTTGACAAGGGCTACACAGAAGTTGTGCAGGGAGCTGAGAGCCCTGACAGATTTCAGAAGCACATGCTCAGAGCAAACAGGCATGGAAGGTTCAAACCCAGGACATGACCTAGCCTGGGCAGCTGGGGAAGACTGCTCCGAGGAAGTGATATTTAAGCTGAGTCCTAAGAAAATGAGTATGTTAAAATATTTTGAAAATGAAACAGAAGCTGGGGCAGAGGGCTGTGGGCCTGCAGCGGTATGCTAAGCGGGTCCGCACCCCACCCCGACGAAGACCCCAGGGGGATGGGTCCGGCAGCAGCACCGCTGAAAGGCAGTGTGGCAAGTGGCGCTGGGATGAGGCTGGGGGGTGGGTGGTGGGAGCCCAGATCCTCCAAGGTCCTGGAGATCATATGAAGGATTTGGGATTTTATTACAAATGTGAGAGAAAGCCATTGAAGGGCTTTAAGCAGGAAAGTAACATCCAAAAAAAAAAAAAAAAAAGCAAAGGAACAAGGTAACTGATAAAGACCGAAGTTCCTGAAAAGATAAGAAGGAATAAGACCCACAGCTGGGGGCATGGATTACCCATAGGGACAGTTCCAGGGCTTCCCAGCCATGCTGGGGATGCTCCGTGTCCTTGGTTTGTGAGCGCTTTATGGATATAGAAAGGTTTACCCTCAGCCCTTGGTGCAGCCTTAGAGGAGCTGCAAACCCTGGGACAAGTACTCAAACAGCCTTTTAATCTCATTGTTTGTCAAGAGGCACAAACGGTTGGAAGCATTGTAGGACTGTATTGATCCTTTCTTCTTTACAAAAGGAGACACAGATGGATAAACTAACACTGATGTTGGAGAAGCACTGGGGGCAGGGCTCTGGTCTGATGACCTCTAAATTTCCTTGTGCACAGGAGTCAAAGTACAGGGTTTTTGTCTCTTTTTCCTCCACATTCATTTAGTTCTTATCTCATGCCAGGTACCATTCATCTAGAGCATTCATATGTGTTCACTCAGTTAATCTTCAAAACAATCCAGGGGGTGGTATTATTATTGGTCGAAGTTTTCAGATAAGAAAGTGAGGCACAGGGAGAATGAGTGGCCTGCACAGGACACATTTATTTGTGGGAGAGCCAGCTTCAAACCAGATGGCCTGGCTCTAGTGTCCAAGCTCTTAACTACCACTCAAAGCTGCCTTTCCCAGCTCTTTGCCGAGATGGACTGAAACGCGGGAAGAGAGGGTTTCAGTGAGACACTCAGCGCCACTGGAGGAATGGGAGGCCTACGCAGTTGATACAGACTGCAGTCCCAGCTCTGCCCGTGGTCAGCCAGTCGTTTCCTTAAAAGTTAACCTCTCTCCGCGGCACTGTCCTCCACAGTAACACAAAGATAAGAGAACCTACCTGTTGTTATGAGGATTAGGGAGATAACCATGCAAAGTTCTTAGTGCCTAGCCCAAGGTAAGAACTCAATGACATCTGCTGCTCTAATGGAAAGAGAGTTAACTAGAGAAATGGAGAGTGGGTGAGGCACTGCCGAGGGCCCAGGGAGACAAGAGAGCAGCATTTTCATGGCGCCAATTTCCAGTTTTGTGATTTTCTCCAGCAGTCCCTGGGAGAAGGCTGACGATGTGAGCAATTTAGAGCTAGGGTTTTAATAGGAAAGGAGGACGGAAGGAAGGGAAAGTGATGGGATCCAGGCTAGCAAGTACTAATTGGTCAATAATCAAGCAAGCAAGCAATAATAAATACTTGCTGAACAATGATTTGCATTACTATCAGCCTAACTCCTGTAACTTTATAAAGTGTCTATGGGAGATGCACTTAGGACCCATCCTGGGACGGGAGAACACATCACTGTCAGGGAGAAACAACGGTTCCTAAAGGAGAGAGATCCGAGAGCGACCTGGGAGGGGCGGTCAGGAGGACTTACAAGGTTTCCTGCTGGGCTAATTCTCCCCTGCTACTTCCCATCCCTGGTCTTCCTCTCTCACTTTGAACTTATGAAAGACCAAGGAAAAAAAAAACCTATTAAAAACAAAAGCCATGAGAAAGTGATAAAGAATAGAAGACCAAAGACTAATTGACATTTTATAGAAAACACTAAAAACTAAAATTTTCTTGGGCATTTTCTCCCTAAAGGCCTAGAGAATGAGGCAGAGACTGTAAGTGAAGAGGTGACTGCTGGTGCACGGCACAGCTGGGGGGCCTGGAGGTGGCAGTTGGGGGGGCGGCCGGGTCTGTGAAAGAGTGACTGAAGGGGTGGATCGCCAGCGGGGAGGGGCAGAGGAAGGGAGAGGACAGAGCCGTCAGTGGCAGTGGGGGGAAGGAAGACGGGAGTTCCAGAAACCCTGGATCAGACATTCATAAAAGACATCCAGATGCTGCTGCTGGTTCCTTTTACTGTGGCAATTTAACATAAACAACGGGTGGTCACTATTTTAAAAAATTAAATAAAAACAACCCACGCCCCTCAATGCAGCCTTAGCAAAAGAATAAATGTTTATAATACTCTTAGGAAAAGAGGCTCCCTAAGCAAGGGTGGGGAAATGAGCAAAATAATAAAAATAACCTTTGTCATAGAAAGCTGACTATGGTATTTCAGTAGTCCAAGAGCTGATATGCTTAGCAGATAAAAAAGGACAGTGAAAGAAAGAGGTATGATGAACTGCTTAAGGATTCTTATGAATGACTTCTAACTTTGTAAGTACCTGCCACCCATGTTTAGGAGCTATGCTGACACAGTATGGTTTGGCTCTTTCCGTAATGTGTGTGCCTACTGTTTCCCTAGAGATATTTAAATCTCCGATATCAGCACCAGAAGATCTACTTCTTTCCTGCAGTTTCACTTGGAGGGAAAAAAAAAAAAAGAACAGCCAAATTCCTTCCTAAAATAGCAAAAACAACAATGCAAGGAATAATACTTCAGAGTCTGAACAGATATTTCCTGTACTTCATTCAATGTACTAATCACAAAGTTAGAAATTAAAGGGAAAAATACACACTACTGCTCCATGTGCTCAGTGACAATGAAAAGCCCAGTACACCATTCTTTCCCTCAACTCACCCTCCAAACAGCAAAAACCTGCCACTATCTAAATATAACTATAGAAAAAATAACAAACTTTGAATGCTGTTAACATATGAAAATATGATTAAAGAGAATAAATATTCCCCATCATGACAGTAGTGGTAATAAGCAAAGCCACTATTCCAGAAGAAAAGCTAGACATAATCAAATGTTGGATATGTTCGATTACGTTTAGATGTTACAGCTATATACTGAGAAATTTTTTAAAGTTTATTATTACTATTATTCTTGCATTAAAAATACTTTGTCAATTTAAAATACTATTTTTTATTCCCTTCCCCATTCGAAACAAGTGTTTTTGTAACACAGTTTTTTTCAGAATAAAGCTTTTTAAAGAATGTAATTATAATGTTTTAACAGAATATGAAAGATGAGAAAATATCACTAAGAAAGCCAAGCATAAGCAGTTTGTGTGCCAAGGGGTTTAAGGAGAAACAAGTGCCCCCTCCCCCCAGCCCTGCCACTGTATCTTCTTTTGTCTTCCATAATAAAATTTCTAGCTGGACAAAACCATTCAGGGTACTGACCACATTTCCCAGTCCCCTCATAGCTAGGTGTGGTCAAATAACTAAGTGCTCGCGAATGTGGTCTGGCCAGAAAGAATGTGTGGGACATCCAGGTCGTGCTCTTAAAGGGAAAGGCAAGCCCCCTCCTTTTCTCCTTCGTGGTGGCTGAAATGTGACTGTGGCAGTCAGTCATCCTGGACCATGGGCGATGGCCAGACAGATCCACAGACAGCGAAGGAACAGGACAGAAAGAGCCTGCAGCCCAATGACCCGACACAGTAGAGCCGCCATACTAGTTAGTGCAGGCTATTAAACGACATAGAGATCATCTTCTGTCTTGTTTAAATACCTGTTATTTGGGGACTCTGTTATATAGAGTCAAACCCACAATCCAAAAAATACACAGAAAATGAGGCGATTTCCAGTCAGTGGCAGTAAATAATTGCTGCTACTTGATGTCCCCTCCAGAAGCACAAACCATGGTATTGAAACTTTTAAAAGCCAATTTAACTGTGACACGGGTGAGAAACACCTTTATAAACTTCTTACTATTAATCCTCTTGATAAATCTTTTTTCCCACGCAGTCTTACCTCAATGAGACTTTGATCTAGGCTGAATTGTTACAAAGTAAATCTGGTTTGCTTACTTAACATCAGAATATTGCAAAGCAACCTTTAAGCCAACGTAAAATTATTTAAGTACACATATTAAAAGCCTTGAACTGGATTCATCAACACATTGTGCTCGTGCTAATGCTTCTGATAGATGCTGTTTCCATAAAGGTTTAGCACAATCAAAATAGCATTTCTACATTGTACTTGTGTTTATTTTTACCCTTGAAGTTAAAACAGCAACCATTTGATATGTTAAGAGTTCCCCATCAAAATATTATCTAAATAAACTATCAGTTAAAAATAGACATGTGAATACAAATTCCAATTACTAATTTGCCAATTGTTGAAGGACTACAGCCTGGAAATAAGCAAGCTGTGTGAGGAATGATGTTTTTCCTCTGTTTTCAGACTAAAAGCGGAGCCATTAGTAATTCCAGGAAATTCTCCAAGCTTCAACCAGAGCAACTCTGCTTTTACTGATTACACTCAATCGGGCTTCAGAGTAAGACTGTGTTTGGGCAAAAGACCCTCACCTTAGCCAAAAGACTTTACTACTGAACATACAGGCATAGAGCAATGGCCTTTTCAGTCAGTAGTAGGAAAGAAATACCGTCAAGTAAAGGAAAGGAAGAAAGGTAAAATCATTGGAAAGACCTGATTTGGTAAAAGAAGATTGCCATTAAACATTTTTTTTTTCTTTTACTGTTTAAAATTTTCTGACTCCTCCGTTTCTGTATGATGCTCTGGAAGTCAGACACATCTATGTTATAAGCCTGGCTCATCACTTATCAGCTATGTCTCTTCGAACAAGTTATTTAAGGTTCCTGGGTCCTTGGTTTTTTATCTGTAAAATGAGGAAAGCTGTACCTGTCTCACAAGACTGTTAGCAGGATTGAGTGAGATGATGTATGCAGAGCTCCTAGCAGAGTGCTTGGTCCGGGGTGGACACTCAATAAATGTTAGTTCCCCTCTCAACTCACTGTCCCTAGCCCAACCATATAAATCTCAGAACAAATTACAAATGAAAGTGTTCTGATGTGGGTTGTATGCCTTTCTGGATTGGGTGATATTTATGTAGATCAGAGAAAAACATTTCCTTAGATTTCCTTAAAAACAATTCCTTATAAACACACAAAAATTTATACTTATAGTTTATTGAAGTATTATTCATAAACACAAACAACCCAAATGTCCATCACCGGATGAATGGATAAACAAAATGCGGTATATCCAAACAATGGAATATTACCCAGCAATAAAAGGAATGATGTATTGGTACGTGTCACAACAGGGATGAACCATGAAAACATTCTGCTCAGTGAAAGAAGCCAGACATAAAAGACGACATTTTGTATGACTGCGTTTATATGAAATGCCCAGAATAGGCAAATCCATAGAGACATAAACTAGATTAGTAGTTGCTTATAGGGGAGGGGAGGACTGCTTGATGCATTTCTTTGGGGCGCTATAAAATTAGATTATAATGATGGTTGCACAACTCTGTGAATTTCCTAAAAAACAATGAATTTCATAATTTAAATGGGTAAATTGGATGGCATGTTAATTACACCTCAATGAAGGTTTAAAAAAGAACCTCACTGCATCTAAAATTTCATCAATCAAATCACAGCTATTCAAACTATATACTGTTATCTCGAAAAAAGACTGAACTAATGGTGGGTATGAGTATGTGTATATAAACTTTTTAGTCATTTATAAGAATCTTTAGCAGTCCATCATGTTTATTTCTTTCTACTCTTTACATACAATGGATGCCGTATTTCCTATGTGTCTAAAATAATACCAGCTATGTATTATATTTGGGAGAACTGAGAAGAGCCAATAAATTTTCTATAGAGCTTATATCTCTTATGGAACTCTAATTGCTAAGGACATATATACACAATATGGTCTGTCCAGAAGGTAGCCAGCCATCTAGTATGAAAGAGACACTTATTGAAGATACAAGAAATGTTGTACACAGGACAAGGACGTCTCAATCCCCTTCAAAGTAGGCACCTTGGGACCTCACACAGTTCTCCCAATTGCTATCAGCTGCCCTGTTGTAGTTTCCTGAATCTCATCAATGGTCTGAAATCTCTTTCCTTTCAAAGGTGATTTTAATTTGGGGAAAAGCCACAAGTTGCAGGGCGCCAAACTGGGCTGTAGAGGGGCTGAGTCGCCTTGGTGATTTGATGTTTCACCAAAAAACTCTGCATAAGACATGATGCATGAGCAGGCATGTTGTTGTGATGAAGCTGCCAATCACCACTTGCCCCTAGCTGCAGCCTTCTGAATCATCCAAACAGTTTCAGTGGAGTAATGTTCAAGCTTAACGCAAAATTTGATGCAGATTCGTTTCGTTGCTCTACTCTCTTTGAATGCCATGGCTACACAACACACATGCTCACTCAACAGTATCTACTTCCCCCATTGACTAGTACAGTGAAGTCATCACTGTTCACACATGGGCATTCCAGTGCACTCTCCTGGGCTGCCAGGTTACACTGATGTTGTGCAAACGGTTCTTGTTATATTAACCACGGCTGGGCTTTTTCTGGACAGACCTCATATACATATATATTCCCTTTTAAACAAACAGAACATTTATGAAAACTGACCACTACCAGACCATAAAGCAAATTACAAAAATTCCAAAGAACTGATATCATACAGACTACTACATCTGTCAACAATGCCATCCAGTTATAAATTAATGAAAGATAACATTTATAAAGGCCAGCCACAGAAAATAACCTACTACTGTGCCCTTTACTTGTATTATATGCTGGGTATGTAATACTATATGTGCCATTTGATAATGTAAGTTCATAAGGAAATGGGGTGAGGATGGGTTTGCATAGTGCCAGGAGATTTCCTTGTTATATTTAATACATTTATTTCTTACAAAGTGCATATAAGCAATCATATTTAGGAGCATTAAGGACTTTGCTATTTAAAGGATTCATGGAGTAAATCTTTTGGTACTATAAATAATTTCTGCCTACCTCATCTGCAGTTAATTCTTTCAAAAGCTTATTCTGTAATTAGCAGAGAGCATTCAGTGCACTATCACTATCTGGGAGAGTACAATCCAGCAGGAGTTTGCATGAGATGCAAAACAATGCAGAGAAAGGAATGTGGTGCTCCGGTCAGTGCCAAGGTCAACATTTCTCCAGTGTACTAATTCTGCAAGCCAAGGCCTGGAAACAGTCCACAGCTTGATCATCATTGTAAATTTATCCTCGCACAGTTCCTGAGAAAAGACCTCCACTGTGTCCTAATCCAACAAAAGAATCAGACCAGGCTCAATCACCTGAGGTGATCAACTAGCTTAAACATCTCAAAGACAGCCAGTAATCTTCCTCAACACTAAAACAGTGTACTAAGTCATAGCTCCCCTCTTCTTTCCAGCCTAAATGGCACTGAACGACTTGAGCCTTTTGTAAAAGATCCAATTCCCAACTACTTCTCGTGCTTTTTACTAGACCAGGCAGTTGTCGGACGGAGACATAACCAAGTGCCCATTCCGTGTACTACGACATTCTCTCTTCCCAGTTCCCCAACACTGCCGAGTCCTCTTTTCAAAACTGTACATATCAAAGGCAAAAATTTTTTGCTGATTTATAGAAAGGCATGATGTTGCCTAGTTTTCTCTTTACATTGAGATAGCTTATTTGCTAGAAATAGTTACTGAAAGTATTATATATTGAATTTTAACTTAGATACCAATTATATTACTGAGATATATATTTAATTACATAAACTTTGGTACTACTGTACTATTTGTGAGTATGCAAAGTCCTGCTACATTTCTGCCTCATTTTCTTCTATTAATGGATTCCTAAGAGGGAAAAAGTAGAAACTACTTCAGTAAATTAATATACAAGCTTGAAGTTTGAAATATATGAACCAGCTCAAGACTGACGACAGAGATTTTCAGAACCCCAAGAGCTGCTTTGTGATCCAGCCCTGAGTGGCTAAGAACAAGAATGAGAATTGAACGTTTGCTCTGTGATCACAGGCTGAGAGTGCTGAATTATATAACAGGAGCGGTAACTGCGGCAAACCAAGATAAGGATGGAGCAGAGAACACAGGGGTAAAGATGGTGCCTGGCACCAAAACCATACACAAGCAGGTGTAGGTTTAGAAACTGGGCACAAGACAAGGTAAGATTTAAGTACTAGAATAAAAGTAACAGGTTAAATATGAAGCAAGACATAGTGAGAACGCATAGAAACATTACAAAGGCCAACAAAAAAGCCCACTGCAAGGCAATGTGGTACAATGGTTAGTGCCCCAAATCTGAAGCCAAGAGCTTGAGTCCAATTTCCTGGTTCGCTGCTCACAAAAAGCAAGAGAACTGTTCACTGAACTGGCTAAGATGTAAATACCAAACATATAAAATATTTTATATAAAATATAAAAAACAAACATACTTTAAATTAAAAGGCTCTCTCTGGTCAGCCTTTTCCACACATTTCTCACTTAGCCAGTGTTGACTGCTGCTAGGCATCAGGTATTGTCTAGGCACCCGCGGTGTGCCAAAACAAAGATCATCTGACGGAGCTTATGTTCCAGGGAAGAGACAGACAATAAACTATAAGCACACCAGGTAGATAAATTATATAGAGAAAGGAAAAGGAGAGCAGTGCATGGGAAATTCAGATGGGGAAGGCAGGCTGCAGTATTAAAACAGGCAATCAAGCAGAACTCATTTGAGAATGAGCTGAACGAAACCTGAAGGAGAAGTGAGCCATATAGACATCTTGGGAAGAGACCTCTGGTAGGACACTTTCAGGAGGAGGAAACAGCTACGCAAATCAGCTAATTACAAAATTTTAACGTGTTTTAAGCTTTAACACTGGAAGCAACTATCAGGCTTCTCTGAAACACTTACCTTTGAAAAAAAATTTTGAGGGGGTTAAAAAAATAGGAATGCTTAAATTTTAAAGAAACATTTTTCAAGGGAAGCCACTGATTTTATTTTTTTAAGATTTTATTTATTTACTTTTTAGAGAGAGGGGAAGGGAGGGAGACAGAGAGGGAGAGAAACAGCAATGTATGGTTGCCTCTCACATAGCCCTCACTGGGGACCCGGCCCACAACCCAGGCATGTGCCCGGACTGGGAATCGAACCGGGATCCTCTGGTTCCCAGCCCGCGCTCAATTCACTGAGCTACACCATGTGAATGCTCTCCGGAACTATCCAACGGGGGAAGAAGTGAGCCTCTGGGGCTGCATTCCGCCCCCCTCTCTGCCAGGCCCGTCCCAGCCTGTGCGCCCAGGGCGCAGAGCAGACGTTTGCTTCACTGCTGTCAGGCTGCGCCCCCACGGAGGAAGTGCGTGAGTTTCAGACTGGTAACAGGGCGCTGTGTTTTCTCCTTTATGAAGTGTTGTTTACACCCACACTTACACTATGACAAAGGCTTTTCTGTGGAAAACAGCAATCAACTTCTATTATTAATACTGCTAGTAATTGAAACAGTAAATCCTAATTAAGTATTTTGTCCTCATCAGATACTAGTAGTAGGGGCCAAACTGGGGTTTTAGAAATCATTTGAAACGCCCAAAGATGTCTAAATTAACTGTCCTGGCCACCTGTACAACAAGGGACAGAGATGTATTTCATTCAAACATGTGACTCCTGAATTTATGGTCTCCTACCCTGAGTGAATAAATGTTAATTACTATCATGAAAATAGCTCTGTCTGGTTCTATGAACTGACACCATCTCCCAGCCATTTGAGGTGGCTTGCTAATTAAAAACAAAGGTTCCCAATATTTCGATTTCTTTTCCCGTTCAGTTGAGCTGCAGGAAATGGAAGCAGTTGAATGTGAATGTAAACACGGATGTCCTTACAGAACTGCTGTCATGGATTACATGTCAGGGAAGGAGCAAAACAATGCGAAATATCACAATCTCAAAATCTTCTACTGCCATCACAGAAAACAGGTAATTTTTATAGAAATGGTGTTGATGATAACAGTTAAACTAATAAATAACAACCAGTGACTCCACTCTCCCTGAGCAAAGCCTATAATTATGTCCTGTCAAGCTTTCTGTTATACGGATAACTGGTTAATGTGAAGAAATAATGAAATCAGAACACCCCCTCTCTGCAAATAACTGTGCAGTGTTCAAGAGTCTTTAAAACGTTTATATGTTTTGACTGAAGGCATCTTCTAGGAATCTACCAAAAAAAAAGATGAGAACGTGTCCACTCAATGTTGTTTTATGGTGACAAACTGAAAAATCTAAATGTTCAACAACTGGGAAAAGTTAAAAAATTATTTTGGAATATTATATATCTAACAAAAGGATACTTACTAAGAATTCTAGCAGAAAAAAACATCTTTATTTACAAAAAAACTTTGAAAATATACAAGGTAAACAGCATAGTATAAGGTAAAAAACATGAATTTGGGAGTAAAATGATCTGGTTGGTAATAAGGTTTCATTCCTAACTAGCTATGTGACATTAAGCAAATCATTTCCAGTCCTGTTAGTGTACTCATCTGTAAAACGGAGATATGAATATCCAACTTCTCTTCCTCACAGTGGTGTGTGTGTGAGAGAGAGAGAGGGGGGGGGGATGCACAAAGGAAAGCAATGTATCACAAAACCTTTCAAAAGATGTCATCATCACCATCAAAACTGCATCTGAAGGAAAGAATAAAAAAGGGAAAAGTGGTTTTTTTTTTTATTCTTGCTGGGCAAATGAGAAAGGGAAAGCAAGCTACCTTATAAAATTATCCATTTATAGAAGACTAGAGACATAAAGCAGTGGCATTCATGAATAATCTAGAATTGCACAAGGATATATTTTAGAGCAATGTGAGAAGCAGTTGAAAAGCCAGGTAAAATAATATGTTCCAAAACTCTCTATTAAGTTGATAGTTTATTGTCTGTCTCTTCCCTAAAATATAAGCTCCACCAGGTAACCATGGTCTGTTCTGGCACACCTCAAGTGCCTAGATCATACCTGACTCCAGCAGCAATCAACACTGCTAGTGTCATGAGGGACCGGATGCGGGCCAACAAAAGGCCTTGTGTTAGGGTTCTCCTGAAGGGTGTAAGTCCAGAATTAAGAGTACTTAACAAAATTATGTTCAAGAAGAGTACATTTTGTAATGCAGGTTATAGCCACTGTTCCCCAGACACTATCATTATCACTACCTTAATTAAGTGGATTACCCAGTTTTTATAAATCATCATGATTCCTAGTTTCTCCTTCCTTTAAAGAAAAAAGTCCTTCACTCATTGATGCAGAAACACGCAGGTGTCAATGACTTCAATGACTTGATGATATTAGAGAAAGATAAAGAAATGAAACTCATACTTAGCTATTACTGGAGTTCTTTCTGAATCTTACATCAGTTAGTCACATGTCTGGCTGCTTCAGACCCAACCTGACAGAATGAAGTGTAACCACGTTCTGCAAGAGTGCTCACTTCATGGCAGTGCGAGGGAGAAACACATACTTGCCAAATGTGATAAAGGAAACTCTGAAGGGCTGAAACCAGTTAAGCAAACGAGTAAAACCAACCAAAGAGCTTTACTGTCCAGTTTGCAACCTTCTCCTTTAAATGTGAGTATTCAGTGTAACATAACATATACTTTATATTCACAAAGACTGAAAAGATAATTATAATAGAGAAGCTCTAAAATATCATTACAGCAGCCTATTGTTTCAGCTAAACAGGGGTCATCATTCATTACACACATGCCACTCTGTGTCATCTGTGACAAGGTCCAGGACAGCACAGGAAAGGTCGAAGAGACCCCCTCACTAGTCCCAGTGTGAGTTCCCATGACACGCCTTCCTAAACTCCCTCAGCCTATCACACATCCCGACACCAGCCAGTGACTCAAAGAAGTGATGCTCGTTTTTTAATGACACTCCTCCACACACAGGACACAGCACTATCTACTACTGTTATATTAAGATAACACTCTCACTTTTAATCTCTTCTTCTCTAGATTAATCAAAATAGTGAAGTAGCTGTTGTCTGCAAACTCTAACTATGAACACAATGGATAAATTCAGAAAAATCACATATAAATACCATAATGCTGACAAAGTATCCAGACATTTCAATATAACAAGATGCCAGAGTTTCACTTTTTTGCTTAAATTAAAATAATTTTACACTGATTTAAGAAATTATATTGTCAAATGCTTTCCCATTCCAACACGCACTATACAGCCTTTAAAAAGAACAAAGTAAATGTATACGTGCTGATATGGAAAGCAAACTGTAGAAGAGTTTGCATAGTGAAGCCCCTCCTGAGAGCTTACCTCTGCATGTATTTGCTGGTTGTGCCTAAAGGGCAAATTAACAGAAGGATTCACAAAAGACTGGAGAAATGTGTGAATTTTAAACTGCCAATATAACAAAAAACTAGCTTAGATGATTTTTTAAGAGGTTAGTGGAAATTTTTACTGATTGAATATAAATATCTGACTACATTAAAGCAAATATTACCTGTTCTTTCATAAAAAGTAAAAATAACCAAGTTTCAAAGAAATAAAACTGAGACAAGTAATAGCTATTTTTAAAAACATGCAAACCAGATTGATCTACCTGAGTTACCAAGCTCCTTAGTTACTGAATCCTCAGTCTCCTTTCGTTCCAATGGAAAACTCTTTTTAAGGATCATCCAAACCCAGTCAACACTCTGAAAGTGTCCTGGTCTTGGACACATGTCAAAGCTCTAAGGTTCAACAGCCCAAGACCAGCTACGCATAGCAATGACGGTTCTCCAGCTGCCGGTACATACCGCCTTTGTTAGCGTGTTTTACCACCGTACAAATGAGACATGACCCAACTCACACAGTCAGAACTTTGTCTCCAAGAGCCTCCACCAATTTCTCACTCTTTCATTTCTGCTTATGATTCTTATTCTATATTTCTAAAACAATTCTATTGGTGCCAAAGGCCTCTTTTTATATACTAAGCTATATAAAGCACCAATAAATGAGACTGAATTCTTCTTATGTGAACCAAAGTCTTAAAGCCATGGCTGGAACACTGTGTAAGATGGTAGCACCTACTGGCAAAATGGTATCAAACTATTCAGCTTCACTGAACACTGTAAATGCCTAAAACACAGCAGGAAACACACTATGCTCCAGGAGCGGAAATGGAATTATGAGATCACAAAGGCACAAAGAAATCCTACTTTCTGAGGGTGGAAGAGGGAAGGCTGAGAGTAAAGGGAGAAGGTAAAAGCCCTCCAATATACTCCTAGAAGGCCGTGTGCCAGAGACCTCGTATTTAATTCTCTCTCATACATTCTCACTTCAGTGCACCTGGAGATTTTTCTTCTGTGAATAAATGACTTATTTTATAATGTAAATACACAGGCTTTTAGTTAATTCAATTATCACAAAATAAAAAAAAAAAATACCTGAACGACATGGATAGAGTGTTAGCCCCAATGGACACATGAAGCTTAATCTTTGTGTACCTGAAGCTTTCTGTTAATAAAACCATACCAGTTCACGCTTCAGTTCTAAATATACTCACTGGTACACAACAGGACAGGAAACCTACCAGCTATGTGCGCCACTAACTTGCTAACACTCATTACCAGAATCAGCAGGCAGTGTTTTATTCTCATTAGAGCTAATGGCTGCCAAAGTGTTACTCCTTTTAGACCTTGAACTTGAGCTCCACAATCATTTATATGGCCAATTTAACTTAATGGTATTATGAAAATATTTTTTTAAGATTTTATTTATTTATTTTTAGAGAGAAGGGAAGGGAGGGAGAAAGAGAGGGAGAGAAACATCAATGTGTGGTTGCCTTTCACACACTCTGCCCTGGGGACCTGGCCCACAATCCAGGCATGTGCTCTGACTGAGAATCGAACCAGTGACCCTTCGCTTCACAGGCCCGTGTTCAATCCACTGAGCTACACCAGCCAGGGCTGAAAATATTTTTCAAAATATATCGTGTTATTCAAAGTAGAGCTCCTCCCTCTCAACAAGAAGAAAATGTCAAAGTAAACCAAGAGAATTACGGCTGAAAGCTTAAAGGCAGATCCTGGATTCCAAAAAGACAAGCCCTTTAAGACTTGTTATTTTACACTGCTAAAATAAACTAGATAATCTTATCTAACAAACAGACAAAACGGAAACAGCAAAGCATTTAAACTGACACAAGACAAAGACATGCAAAACACTTTACCACATATCAAACTATAAATACCTTTTAAGATACAGTACTAAACTTTTTAAAATACATTGCTGATTTCCCAATAATGCCCACATATCATCTCCATTTGTGGCCTTAGGTGATTCACTAGTCTCTGAGGGGCTATTTCTTTTATACAAAATAGCTGGACTAATTTGTATGGTTGAGACATACTTTTAAATAGCTGCTGTATTATGTTTAAGATAAAGTCAATATGTTTTCTACAATATTTCTAGAAAACTAAAGTCAGCTACGGTCTTATACTAGGACATTAAGTCCAGAGCTATACATAAGTTCCTCTTCATGTATGGATTTTAATTCCAGCAATTATAGAAAACAATGAAGAAAGGTTGTAGAAGTATAAAATTCAAGTTTAGTTCAACTGAAATTTAGTTCTCTACTAAAGGAATAAAAGAATTAATTTATACTGAATGTATAAACAAAAATATAAAAATGATAAAAATTAAGAATATCAGGTTCAATAACTGGGCACCAGATTTAGCCCCCCACTTCTTGGCCTTCAAAGTAAATGGAGAAGTAAGACAAATTATTTAATTCCTACTCTTTGAAAAGATGGTATACCTAACTTGTAAATGGAATTTCCTATGGGTTCTGGTCTATAAATAGGCTAAAATTTTATAACATTGAGATTGATCAAGCTATAATTTAACATTAAATTCTTGTTTTTAAGGAAATGTTTTCGCTGTAAAAGATGATCACAATCATAATCCTCGAGCAGAGGGTGCTGCAACAAACCAACCAATGACTTGTTCCTTGGGTCCAACTATGAACCCTTGATCATTTCTCCAGCAAGGACCACAAATGGCATCTTTAAGGAGAAAAAAAATGCTGTAAATGTTATTCTGCCTATCCCCTCCACCACTTACTTTCATCAGCTGCAAGGTAGAGAAGACCAAAAAGAGAAAGCAAGCAGCATGAGGATCATGGGAAGATAATTAGCTCCTGATTAGCATATATTTCTACTGTAATATTCAAGATATTTAAGCTTTTCCTCTTAACCTCTTCTAATTTTTCCTCCCCATGGTCCTTCATCACATGGTTGTTAAAATTTGGGTAATAAGAAGAACCCTGCCCTGGCCTGTCAGAGCCTACAGCATCGGGCCCGTTTACCCATCTACATGGGCCCCACTCCCCTCCCCCACTTCTAATTCACCAACCTCACACTCAAACACAGCATCTTTTAGGGTCCCTGCACCAATCACTTCCTGTGCCTGAAACACACTTTCCCTAGACTTTCTCATAAATTGACTCCTTCTATCATTCTAGGTCTCAGCTCAAACGCCATCTCTTTAGAAAGGCTGCTCCTGACCACCCCAGAAAAAGTTGTTTTACCTTGTTTTACTGAAAACAGCAAATAACACACTAGGGCAATTAAGGAAACCAGCAGGATTATCAGAATTTTTTTTTTTAACTTTTAGAGATAGGGAGGGAGAGAGGGAAGGGGTATGTGCGTACGTGTGTGTGTGTGTGTGTGTGTGTGTGTGTGAGAGAGAGAGAGAGAGAGAAAGAGAAAGAAAGAGAGAGAGAGAGAGAGAGAGATTGATTTTGTTGTCCACTTATTTGTGCATTCACTGGTTGAATCTTGTATGTGCCTTGACCAGGGATGTAACCTGCAATTTTGGCATATAGGGACAACACAGGATTATCAAAATTTTAAATAAAACATTTAGCAGTCATTTCATTCAACCACATGACTTTAAAGGTGAGGAATATAAGTTCTGAGCATTAAGAGACTTACATTTCACTTCACCAGACCCGACCCCCACCCTCCAAACTTGGTCTTCAAAATGGTCTATAGAAACATGCACAGAATCCTGTTGGACAGTAGGGACTACATACACAGAGCCCAGCTGCTGGGTTAAGCTGGAACTCTTCGTTAGCGTGGTCTTGTTATGATGGCCCATTGCCCACCCAGTAGAGATGTGCAACCCAGCAGACAGACAGAGATCTCATTCAAATAGCACACCCTAAAAAAAGTCCTTCCTCCTGATCTTTAGTGAAGGTACTATTAAGGAAATAACTACTGTATATCCATTTTTTAAAAGTAGTGGGAAGCTGTGAATCTTGTGTAAGTACACTACATTACCCTCCCTTCCCCTCTCTAAAAATAAATAAATAAAATCTTTTTTAAATGGTTTTTTTTTCAGTATTCACTTGAATATATTTTTTAAAATTTTATTTATTTATTTTTAGAGAGGGGAAGGGAGGGAGAAAGAGAGGGAGAGAAACATCAACGTGTGGTTGCCTCTCACATGACCCTCACTGGGGACCTGGCCTGCAACCCAGGCATGTGCCCTGACTGGGAATCGAACCGGCAACCTTTTGGTTTGCAGCCCGCACTGAAATAAAATCTTTAAAAAAAAACAAAACAAAAAAGCAAAATATCTTTAAGAGATAAGTTTCTTTAAAGTTTCTTTTCTATACCTAGTTTTTAAACACAACTAGAACAAAGTTTAAAGTATAATACAGATTGTCTTTTTAGTTCGAGACAGATCCCAAAACATAAATGTAGGTAGAACACCTGCAGTATCCAAAAAGGAAAAGGAAAACCTGAAAGCACCAGAGGTAAGAGCAGAAGACAGAAACACAGGTGACATGCAAGGTACATATGGCGGAATTACAAAAGGTTATTTTTTAGGGCTGTTGCTTCCATAGAAGATCTAAAAGCACAGGAGACACTAAGAAGAGGGAAGAAAACTGAGAACAGACTAGGACTGAATGGGTAAAACAGTGGCAAATTCCCCAGCTATCACAATCTGACGTAAGTCAATTCTACGCACCTCTATTAATTAACACATTGCGTACCGCATAGACATACACCAGGGACCGCATGTTTTGGGGCAAACTTGAAGACTATTCGAATGACCAAAATACAATGTAACCGCAATGTTTTATGAGTTCGTGTGATTATATAGTTTTTCATAGATTGACCTGCACGGTTTCCACCAATGAGATCGCTTCATTCGATGTGGACAAGACAGTGTGTTGACATCTAAGGTCCATAACAGATGGCGCACGAAACATGAGAAAACTCGTGAGCGGTCCTTAAGTTGTTAAGACGTTAGTTTTATTTTAGACAGAAGCTAACAAAGTGCTTCAGGAAAAATATTCTTTCCTTGTCAAAGACACCTCTATAACCTTTAATAGGGCAGGAGTCCAAAAGAATGAGTGGCAGAGGCCCGGCTGGTGTAGCTCAGTGGATTGAGCGCGGGCTGGGAACCAGAGGGTCCCGGTTCGATTCCCAGTTGGGGCACATGTGGGTTGCGGGCCAGGTCCCCAGTGAGGGCCGTGTGAGAGGCAACCATACATTGCTCTTTCTCTCTCCCTTCTCCTCTCTCTGAAAATAAATAAATAAAATCTAAAAAAAAAAAAGGTAACTGCAGTCATTAAGTAAATATTATAATAAGGTCCATATAGCAACTGAAGGGTTAAACAAGAGGGTGGCCTACAGGCCAGGCAGACTCAACAACAGAGCACCCACAGAACCTAAGGGGACAAGGGAACACGTATATTAAATCATCATGTTGCACACCCTGGGGGAAAATGAACAAGGGGGTAAGGGGAGGGGTAGAGAAGAGGCAAGGAGCCCCTGACTTTGTGTCAATCTCCAGTTTTATCTAGACCCAGCAGGCTTCCTATACACTTCCAAAGGAAACAAAGACACCTGCCTAAGGTGTGAAATTGAAGTGGCTGCATCTGGAAGAGAGAGAAACCTAAGAACAGACCAGCTGAAGTTTTAGTCAATGTGTACTACTTAGTTTTAGAATACATTTGTCCATGGTTCAAAATTCAAAGATACAAAAAGGGGAAAATATCATTTCCTCTTGTTTTCCTGTCAAGTTCTTTCTTGAGAATTTGCCCAAACATGCACATACAAGCAACATTTTTTTAAAGCAGTCATTGTTTTAAATGCACTGACATTCCACATATGCACACATTTACAATTTTTCTAAGGAAGCTGACTTCTTTAAGACATTTATAAAGTATCAAGAAGCGGTGCAGTGAAGTGCTGATTGTGAAGTCTGGGTTCCGGCCTCAGCTCCGGGAAAGCTCGGGAAAGATCCAACACCTCTTGTTTTCCCTTATCTCTGTGGTCACCTCTTGAGCCCAGTCCACCATAAGCTCCTGCCTAGACTTGCTCCGGCCCCTACATCCTCTAAATACATAATCCACCCTCTTGCCTCCTCCAAGTCATTCTACTGAGGACTGTAGCTGAAATAATTTTTTACATGCAAATCTTGTTTTTATGTGAATGCTCAACTGTTTTGCAATTATCTTTTTATTGCTTCAGCGAAACCAGAAACAGTAATAAGCACAGACTATGTATATTCATAAATTCTCAGCATTAGGGGGGCCTTTCAGGGCATTCCCCTAAGACATGTGAATTCTGAGAATAACTTTGCTGACTGCAGGCACCTAGAGCCTAAGAGTGGATGTTAAGTTCTATGCATTGGCAGACTGCCCACAGAGAGGCTGGCAGAGTCTTTAGAGGTCACTTCCTGAGTTGGATCCTCTCACTGAATGGCCCACACTGAAAAGGCTAAAGCCCACAGAGACAGAGTAAGCAGACTACATCTAGAATGCACAGGATCACTGAAAGCCACAGTAATGTGGGCACCTAAAGGTCATTCATTCATTCATAAATATTTACTGAAGGCTAAAGTACTATGTTAGGTATCAGGAACTGCGGTGAACAGATAAAATCCCTGACTTCATAAAGCTTCTATTTCTAGAAAAGAAACAACACCCAAGATCATTACAAAGACACCTTCTCTCAGGTCTGGATTATTGCAGTCAACTTTGGGTCAGTCTCTCTGTGCCTTCTCCTGGCCTCTGCACTGATTTCCGCACAGCAGACAGGGTGATGATGCTTTTTAAATGTAAGTCAGATCACGTCTAAACCTTGTTCCATATCTCCTATACTTAGAATAAAAATCAAACTGGCTCTTCTCTGCCTCTCCTCACGCACTCCGCTCTGGCCATGCCTGCTGACTAGGGCTCCAAGGCACCAGCCTGTTCCTCCTCTGGGACTTTCTGTTCCATCTGCCTAAAACATCCTTCCTGCAAGTCTTCACATGATGCTGTCTCACTGCACTGTCTTTGTCCTCTGACCAGTGTTTTAGAACAGCATTCTGCATTTAGCCTCCTTCATCTGTCTACACAGCACAGCACAGTCAGAATAAGATTAAAAAATAATAATAATAATGGGGAGGAGAATGGAATGAGTGGCAGCACAGATGAAACTAGACTAGCCATGTGCTTGTTGGTGAACTGCTGATATCAGGTGGTGGGTATATGGAGATTCCCTACATTAGTCTGTCTATTCTGGTATATGTTTGCAAATCTCCATTTAAAAATGTAAAACTAACAAAAGAAACCCAGAATATTAAAATGGTACCAATATTTACTTTATGCTTCCGATAAACACTATTATTCCAAAGTTTCATAAAACTCTAGTTTGCTTCCTTAACAACTAATCAGGAAATAAGCTATTATCCTTCCAAATAAAATCTGGAAGTTACTCCCTTTCTCTCATCTTTTTTCGGGGCCAAGCCTACCCCACTGTGCCATGTGTAGTACTGGGAAGCCTGCCCAGGTCCAGTGCGACCTGGGACAAAGGGGAACCACTGCCTGACAGGAAGGGGTGGAGGGTGTTCAGCTTCAGGCTCACCTGGCTTTCACACTAAGCTCTGCCTCCATCACTATCACAGGTGACATTCTGGCCTCAGAAGAGAAAAGGAAAAGAAAAAAGTAAAAGAAAAGTTACCTTTTCTTTCCTTCCTCGACAAATGTCTCATATTCACAAGCTTATGGACCCAATGCAACAAGCTTAACCTCCTGGTCAGCCAATGAGAAGTAAGGGACGGGCTGGGACCAGAGCATCCTTGACAAGTCATGGAGCAGACAAAGCCCTCTCTGCTTCCCAGTGTCCCCACGACTTTGGTCAGATTAACTTACACCAGATTGTTTTTAAAGACCCTTACTGTTGTGGTGAGTGTGGGTAGCAAATGGGTGCTATGGAGGAGATACCAGCAATGAGTAACCCCCTCCTGGGAAGTAAGGTGAATAGCACTTCTTTGATTCTACAAGCAATTCTCCCTCCATACCTTCCCACAACTCTTTTCACCCCTCTTCTTTCTAAAAGCCAAGCCTGTGGCAAATAAGATGAACCAGACACCATTCGGAAGGAAAGCAGCAAAATCCTATTGGATACCACTGCTCTAGCTCTGCCTTGCCAATCTGAGGGCTACCGGACTGGTTTTACTGACAAAACTGGTTGCCCAGGAAGGTGTATATTATCTCTGAAAGCCACAAGGAACATTTCTCTTCGCAGCAGCAGTCTTAGAAGTCCATTAGTTTTTAGCTTCTGAATACATAACTGTTTCAGTGATTCCCAAGTCTGGCTAATTTTAGGAATTTCTAGGAGTTTTTTTTAAAGATTCAGTTGGGGCCCAGAAAACTGTATTTTTTTTTAAGATTTTATTTATTTATTTTCAGAGAGAGGAGAAGGGAGGGAGAAAGAGCAATGTATGGTTGCCTCTCACATGGCCCTCATTGGGGACCTGACCCACAACCCAGGCATGTGCCCCGACTTGGAATCGAACCGGGACCCTCTGGTTCCCAGCCCGCGCTCAATCCACTGAGCTACACCAGCCAGGCTAGAAAACTGTATTTTTAAAAGTCATCAGGTAGAGGTGCTCACTCAGATTTAGAAGGCTAATGATGCAGCACAACCTAAGGTATAAAGTAAGTCACAATTCTAAAGAGTGACCTGCCTCCAAAATATTTTTTTATTGTTGTTCAAATATAGTTGTCTCCATTTTCCCACCACCACGTTCCCCCGCTCCTCCCACCCCCAATCCTACCTCCCTTTGGCTTTGTCCATGGGTCCTTTATACATGTCCCTCAACACCTCTTTCCCTCCTTTCCCCTATTATCTCCCTCTGCTCTCCCCTCTGGTGAATGTCAGTTTGTTCTTAATTTCAATGTCTCTGGTTATATTTTGCTTGCTTGTTTGTTTTGTTGATTAGGCTCCACTTATAGGTGAGATCATACGGTATTTGTCTTTCACCACCTGGCTTATTTCACTTAGCAAATGCTCTCCAGTTCCATCCATGCTGTGGCAAAGGGCAGGAGCTCCTTCTTTCTCTCTGCTGCGTAGTATTCCATTGTGTAAATGTACCATAATTTTTTGATCCACTCATTTACTGATGCGCACCTAGGCTGCCTCCAGCACTCGGCTATTGTAAATTGTGCTACTATGCCACCAAAAGATTTAGTTATTCTGATCATAATCAAAATATTTTCCTGAAATGAAACCACAATTCTCATAATATAAAGTAAAACTGAGCTGTTAATTCAGAAAGAAAGAAAAAAAAAAAAAACATTAACAAAGAGCCAACAAATTAAAAGGAAGGACTGAGGCAGGGTGTTTAAAGACCAGCACTACTGACATTTGGGGCTGGACAACTCTTTGCTGAGAGAGGCTGTCCTGTACATTGTAGGGTGCCCCCATCATTTCAACAGAAAGTCTGTGAAAATCCTATAACAAAATTAATGAGTGATTTTGCTGAAATGAAGGTAAGATCTCGGACTCCTATCCACGAGGTGCTGGTGGCAATCCCCCTAAGTTGTGACAAACAAAAATGGCTACAGGCATTGTCAAATGTTCCCTGGGGGGCAAAATCACCCCAGATTAGCAACGTGGACTAAAGAAAGTGGGTTGAAAAATAGAAGGAAGGCTAAAGCAGACTGGGAGTGAAGATACAGAAAATAAAACTGTCTTCAAAATATAAAGCAACAGCCCATAGAGAAATGTTAGCTCTTCACATTCACTAAAAATAAATAAAAGGAAGCGGACTTAAGTTAGAAAAGGGAGCATCAAGAGTACTCATAAGCCCTGGCTGGTGTGGCTCAATGGACTGAGTGCCAACCTGAGAACCAAAGGGTTGCTGGTTCGATTCCCAGTCAGGGCACATGCCTGGATTATAGGCCAGGTCCCCAGAACAGGCATGCAGGAGGCAACCACACATTGATGTTTCTCCCTCTTTCTCCTTCCCTTCCCCTCTCTCTAAAAATAAATAAATAAAATCTTTTTTTTTTCTTTTTAAACAGAGTATTCGTAAGGAAAAACCTCTCAACTCCTAATACTTATTACAGCCAGGAAACTGGAGGCCCTTTCCTGGAGATAATTGGAATGAAAAGACTACGACTCATTTGATACTAGAGTGTGTGGGCATGAGAGACCAATGGAGGGCCCATTTTAGCCTGAGAATTTCTCCCATCCTGGATCCTGAAGCAAACATGTGACTCAGAGTATGTCTCCCTGTGGACTCAGGTCCATGTGATGTGACAATTTCTTAGGGCACACAAGGCAAGCCAACAAGGTTAGCAGGTTTGTGGCCCTCCCCTGTTGCTTCTGTCCCTCAAGGCCGAGGCGAGGCTGTGAACCAGTGTTCTCCTTTGTGCCTGGGTCATTCCTAGCATTTGTCTGGTGCCCGTGCTGAGGCTGACCATCAGGAGTGGAGAGCTGACCAGAAATGGTATTCTACCCGGATCAGCGCTCCTACAGGTCTAACTCGGCAAACGGAAAGTCAAAGAGAAGAAATCAGGGAAGAGAGAAAGAATAATTCAGAAATTCCTTTCTTGTAAATCAGCAGTTCTCCAAAATCTAGTCCATGCGTCTCTGGGGGTCCCCCAAGAACTTACACAAGTCCACAAAGTAAAAATGTTTCAATATGACATTAAGACACTATTTCTCTTCTTTTCTAAGTGAAAAGCTATTCAAAATTTTTACCTCTTATTTTTCATCCATAATAATGGATCTCAAACTTTATACTCCTAAATTATTTGCATGGATGGTATAAATACAATGGTGAGTAAAACTGTGGGAGCCTTAGCAGGAATCAAGATGGTGGTGCCTTAGGACACACATTCCCATCGGAAGTTACCAGTTTGCTCACGTCTCGGCCTGAGCCTGTATCTCTCTGACACGGTGTGGTGTTTCAGGAAAAGGCACCTGCATAACTGCGCAGTGAGCTCAGCTGGCTGCCTTTTTATTTAACACCATTTTACTTGCAGGAACGAATGATGACCAACTATGGTTATTCAGACTTGAGTATTTGATGGATATTTTCTTTAAAATGAACAAAGCAAGCCTGTCACTGGCAATGTTTATGACAATGAAAAATTTCAGTGAACTGAGAGTGATTTCAAGCAAAAAATCAAAATTTTGAAAAACTTGAGCTTGACACTTCCCAACACTTGGCATTTTTTTCTTACAAGATTGAAATATTAACAAATATAACTTTTGATACTGTAGAACAAAATGTGTCATAATCGGTAAGATGTGTATAACTCAGTGATTCAGTATTTTCCAAATGATCAATGCATTATGTTAAAAAAAAAAAAGTCATACATAGGTAACAGATCCATTCTGTTAAGACGGATAAATGGATTTTAATGCAATATAGTATAAAAACTCAATCCATGTGGTTTCATATTCTACATTATAATGAAGCTTTAATGAACTACCACCTGAGTTTGGGTATGGTATCAAAGAAAAATATGCACAGTTATCTGAAAAAACTATTAAAATACTCCTGATTTTTCCAACTACATCACAATGGGAGGCCAGATTTTCTTCATGTACTCCAACCAAAACAATTCATATAACACGTTAAGTTATAAAGCAGATATGAGGCCTGGCTGGGGAGCTCAGTTGGTCAGTGTCACTCCGATGCACCAGGGTTGCAGGCTGGTCTCCAGTCGGGCACACACAGGAAGCAGCCAATGCGTGGGCATAAATAAGAAGAGCAACAAATCGATATTTCTCTCTCTTCCTTCCTCTCTCTCTCTAAAATCAATAACAACATTTTTTAAAAAGCAGATGTGATAATCTAGACATTAGGGTCATAAAAATGTAAAACAGTGCTTTTCCTCTCATTAAATATAATTTTTGCTTTGGAAAAGTTTTATTTCTCATAAAATATGTTACTTATGATAACACATAATAAAACTTACTGTCATTTTAATGACAAATGTTTTTTAAAATAGTTCAATTTTAATTTCTAAATGGTAAATATTGATAGATATAATCCTCATAAACAAAAGCTATTTGAGCCTCAATAATTTAGAGTACAAAGTTTAAAAACCACTATTGTAGTTAAAGAACAAGAGGTAAAATTTTTTGTTTAAAGATTTTATTTATTTACTTTTAGAGAGAGGGTAAGGGAGGGAGAAAGAGATGGAGAGAAACATCAATATACAAGAGATACATCAATCCACTGCCTCTCGCATGCCCCGAACCGGGGACCTGGCCTGCAACCCAGGCCTGTGCCCTGACTGGGAATCCAACCAATGACCTTTCAGTTTGCTCAATCCACTGAGCCACACCAGCCAGGGCCAAGAGGTAAAAATTTTAAAATCCTTTAAAGAAACTGCAGTTATATGAAACTAGGGGACTGCTTCATGTTTTAAAAGTTATAAAAAGTCAGCAATAGAAAAACCTGAATGAATCTCTAAAGAATTATGTTGACTGGGAAAAATCTAATCCCAGAAGTTTATATATTCTGATTCCACCCACACATTCTTTTATTTTTCAATTACAGTTTACATTCAATATTATTTTGTATTAGTTTCAGGTGTACAGCATAGTGGTTAGACAACCATACACTTTACAAAGTGATCCTCCCAATTTCAAGTACCTACCTGGCATAGTAATTAAAATATTATTGACTATATTTCCCTATGCTGTGCTTTACATCCCCATGACTATTTTATAACCAATTAGTACTTCTTAATCCCATCACCTTTTTCACCCAGTGCCCCAGCTCCCCTCCCCTCTGCCAACCATCATCAGTCGGTTCCCTGCAACTACCAGTCTGCTCTCTATTTTATCTGAAATGACAAAATTACAGAAATGGAAAACAAGTTAGTGATTACCCTGGGCGGTGGGGAGAACTGATGTGTGAGGGAGAGTGGGCGTGGCTGTAAAAGGGCAGCAGGAGGGAAGGCTCTTTGTGATGATGGAAATGTTCTGTGTCTTGACTGTAACAATGTCAATATCCTGGTTGTGATACTGTAGTACAGTTGTTCACTGTTACCACTGGGGGAACTGGGTGAAAGGTAACTAGGATCTCTCTATATTATTTGTTACAACTGCATATGAGTCTACAATTATCTCAAAATTAAAAAATTAAAGAATTAAAAAGTCATGAAACAGAAATCAAGGGAATATAACATAATTATCTGTTCAATAACTTTTTAAATATTTAATTTACAGAGAAAGACTATAATTAAATCAAAAATCAGGCAGCTATAAATTCTGCCTATCAACAAACTGGTAATTGATCTCTTTAGAGTACTACTATTTTTGATATCTTAGGAATAGAAACCATTCCTCAAAGGACCCATTATAAGTATTAATTTATTATAATCCTATAGTATGTCAGATGCTAGGTAAGGAGGATATAAAATGACCAGGACATGGAACCTGCCCTCAAGGTGTGAACAGTGTAGCAGGGACAACTGGATGGCGACGGAGTGCTCGGAATGCGACTGGAATGTGCAACAACAGAAATACAAGGCTGACGGGGGCAGAACTCCATCAGAGACAGGTGGGCCTAATGGAAAAGGCGAGTCCAACTGAGCGGAGTCCTAAAGGGTAAAGAAGTTGTCGCAGGAAGAAAATAGAGGGGAAAGGGGCAAAATACACTGTGGGATTTTAACAAGAGAAGAGATGATTAGATTTCTGTAGAGGATCAGACAGTAAATACTTAGGCTTTGCAGGCTACATAGGGTGCCTAATATATATACATAAAATAGTCTGTCCAGAAAGGATGCAGTCATGTAACATGAAAAACAGAGACATTTATTGAAGATACAAGATACAAGAAACATTGGATGCAGGACAATGACACCTCAGTGCCCTCCAAAGTAGGCACCTCAGGCCCTCACACAGTCCTCCCAATCACCATCAGTTGCCCTGTAGTATTTTCCTGAATCTCATCAATGGTCTGAAATCTCTTCCCTTTCAAAGGTGATTTTAGTTTTGGGAAAACTCAGAAGTTACAGGGCACCAAATCTGGGCTATAGGGAGGCTGAGTCACCTGGGTGATTTGATGTTTCACCAAAAAACTCTGCACAACATGTGATGCATGAGTGGGCGTGTTGTGGTCATGAAGCTGCCAAACACCAGTTGCCCATAGCTGCGGACTTCTGAATCATCTGAACAGTTTCAGTGGAGGACTGTCCAAATTTAATGCGAAAACTGATGCAGATTCGTTGCTCTACTCCCTCAGTCATTTTGAATGCAACGGCCACACAGTACACATACTCAATCACCAGTGTTTTCAGCCCCCACTGACTAGTACAGTGAAGTCATCACTGTTCACACATGCACATTCCAGTCCACTCTCCTTGGCTGCCAGGTTACATTGAGTTCACACAAACCATTTTCATTATATTAACAATGGTTAGACTTTTTCTGGACAGACATCACATATGTGCTTGTTTTAAACAACCACTCAAAAATGTAAAACCCATTTTTGGCTCATAGGTCTCTGGTAAATTTGACCCAGTAGCTATAGCTTGCTGAGCTCTGATCTGGGAGATAAGCAATAACAAAGAAGGAGGAGCCTGAGGTAACATCCAGGTTTATGGCTTAACCTAGTAGATAGGCCGAAGTACCACTCACAAAGACCGTGAACACAGAATAAAAGGCCGGGGTTCTGAGATGTTGTTGAGAGGGTGAGTGGAAGAGGTAAGTTTAGTTTTAGGTGGCAGTGGAACTGTTAAACAGTGTTGGATATATAAATATGGAGCTCAGAACAGAGGGCTGAGTAGGAGACAGAGATTTGGAAATCATCAGGATACAAAACAGTAAAAACTGCGTAAGTGGCTCAGGGCCAAGGTGAGAGTGTCAAGTGAAAAGGAAGTTGGCTACAAACATGGGAAGCACTAGGTTGGGGGATAGGGGAAAGAGAATGAAATGAGTCTGTGAAGAAAACTAACAAAGGGGAGACAAAGAGGCAGGTATATTTCAAAATGCTAAAGGACCATAGAAAACCAGGTCATGGACCTTCACTTATTGCCCAGGAGAAAGTGCCAAGTCACAGATGTTTCAGAATGGCAGTGAGGACTGCCTAAGGACAGACAAATCCCCACGAGTCTGGTAAACAAATGCTAGCGATAATTTCCAAGAGGCCTATTGTTACAAGGTCTCTTTCCCAAAACAAAGGTTTACTTCTTGGCCAAGTTATGCTATTGTTTCCTACCCCGTCACCAACCCACTCTTCATGTAAACCATGCATGGGAGAAGGAGCCAAGTGCTAGAGAACCTTTATTCCTCACTTCTGAACTATTCGTCCATGAATGGAGGTCCAGCAATTATAACATCTCTGGCACTTCTTTGTCACTGAGATGACCACTGATCTGATGGGAAATTCTGGGCGGAATAAACAGGCCAGTATGAGGAAGAATCAGGCCCTTCTTCCTCATACTAGTGATCTGCCAGTAAGAGTCAGGTTGGGTGAAGGGTCTGTACACTACACATGCCTTCTCCAACCCAGGGCAATCCCACTGTGACCAAGATATAGGTCTGCCTAATTCTGGAATTCAGTGAGCAAGCCAATTTGGCTCTAATACTAAAGTGCTTCCTTTACTTTTGCTGTTATCAATAATAAAGGCAATATCATGACCCCTACTGCTCATTCTTCAGGTTTTTTTTCAATTTATTCAAAATCTGGATTGGGTGGAGAGGTGCTATTTATTTTTTTCCATTCCCTTTTAGATGCTAAAAGCAGGCTTAGGTAAATGACAGTCTAACTTTAGAATAATCTAATCTAATTAACCTAATATAATCCTAGTAAAATAACTCAAAATTTATGATGAGGTTACATTAGTTCCCCATCTTTCTTTTAGATGGAGTTTCTTAGATATTTTGATTATGAGAATGTGTACTTCACATTTGTTTACTATCACCATGAGAAATACTATTACAGTTGAAATTAATTTCAAACATTTCAGCTACTTTCAAGATTGCAAGATTATGGAAAAAACTCCCAAGAACTGTTAATATTATCAAACACAGTCAAGGAAGTCATGGCACAATTCACATCTCCAAAATGCCCTCCAAGTACTTAAATATAATTCATAAATATTTATTTCTGATCACTTTTATAATACTTAAGAAAAATTATTTGAATAAGTAAATTTAGTAATTTCATGCAAAAATACTGTTTATTCTACACTACGTTTTTAGTCTGAGGAAGTGGAAATACACATTCTGGCCCTGGCTGGTGTGGCTCAGTTGGTTGGAGTGCCATCCTATACACCAAAAGGCTGCGCATTCGATTCCCAGTCAGGGCGCGTGCCTAGGGTGTGGCTTTAATCCCCAGCATACAGGGGAGACAACCAATAGATGTTTCTCTCTCACACAGATGTTTCTCTCTCTCAAATCAATAAACATATTTTTAAAAATTAAAAAAAAAATACACATTCTGTAGAAAAAGGACACAATCGAAATTGGATTATTTTTAAAGAATGCCTCCCATCTGGGTTCTACCTTTTTGAACTAGGACAATCGTGGGCTCCATTAGAAAAATAAAATGCCCTGAAATAGTATGACAAGTGGTTAGTCCCGCAATGGGCTTCTCTGTCCATCACAGTAGACACTGTCCAGAGCTCAAGGAACATCTCCACATTTCTAGTGTTTCTAACACCTGCTGTAGAATAAGGACAAGGCTACATAGATTATGTAGTAATGATGATAGTGAATCAGTCTGGGTCAACACCGAATTGTAGGTGGCTACAAACCAGGGCAGGCCAGGAGGAAATGGACTTACAATGGATGGCAGCTGGACCAACTAGAGGAGGGTGTTCTACTAAATCTGTAAGCTACCGACAGGCACTCAGTCTCACTTGTCTCTTTACACCCTGACGCAGCCAGCACAGAGCTTTCCATAGTAAATGCTCACGTAGTTACGTGTTTAATGGAACCAAGTGCTGTGGCCGACGACGTCAGAAGTCTGGCTTCTGGATAAGCGATGTGTTTGGAGATTTTGTTGAATTGACTTCTTCTGGATTATGTGCCAATAATGTGGGATAGATTAAGAAAGAAGCCTAAAAGGGTTCATAACCATTTAGTTCTGACCAATGAAAGCAAGAAATACCCTATGTGTCTCTACTTATTAGAGCTCACATGTACAATGGTAAACGTTTGAACAGTTTTTGGGTGCCAAGAGCGTTCTTTGTTTCAACAGCACACCCCAGCCAAGAAGCTGACACTGGGCATATTCTCAAACTCTCAGCTGTCTCCTAGTGCTGCTCAGACCCAATTTAATACCGCCCATGAAGAGTCACAGTACCAGAGGGACTGGATCAGTACGCTCTCTGAAAAGCAGCCACCATGTAAATGTTAATTTACGGAAGAAGGCACCGGGACACCAAAATGTTTTCTATTATTTTAAATTCTGGCTGCACAAAGAAGAACCAACGACCAATAATTTAAGCAAACTAGTTGTATAGACTTTCCAAATTACAGAATTGATAAATTAAAACTCTGGGAAATGGCAAAGTTGGAGAATGGAAGGCAGAAGATTCAGAAACAGTGCAGTAAACTGGAAGGTCCTTCAAAACAGAGCCTGCATTTGCTCACTTCTGTATTCTCACTGTTGCTCACTTTCCTGTCTGTCGGAGGGCCGGGGATAGTTCTCTGACCACAGCGCTCAGTAAGATCACTGAATCAAACTGTTGCAAAGGAGTTCTCACCACCCCCTCCCACACACACAAGATTAGCAACCTTTAACTCTCTCCTTAGCAAATGCTTTCAGGCCTGCTTATGCATATAAAAATATATATAAAATATTTTTATAAGAAATATATCTTAACTTCATAATATATAAGTGGAGAAATACGAATCTCCTTTGCAAAGGTGTATTTTTTAAAATGTTTCATTTGTTTGTTTTTTTTAAAGAGCCATATACTCAGCAAAGTTTGAGCTAATTATGGTCTTAGTCTGGGGGTAATATTTGTGTATCAGCATGTGACGGACACCTTAGCTTTGAAGAGAAAAAGATGACACATAAGGATGATAAAACAGTAGATCCTACTTTGTGATTTTTAAAAGCTTTTGGTTTGTTTCTACAGACTGAATGAAGACAAATGGGAAATATTTTGTGTTGAACAGGAAAGTACAGCCTCAGCAAAGCAATGTAACCAGAGTGGCGCGGTAAGAAACCCCAAAGAGCAAACATCTGTAATGCTGTCACACAGCTGCTTCCACACATGTCTTTTCCCAAAGGACTGAAGGTTAAAATGGAAAGAGATGCATCTTTTAAATAAACTTCCACTCTTAGATGTATGTTAAATTGTATGAATAATTAAAAGGCTTCAGTTCCAAGGGTCACAGAGACTCTGACTCCATACAGCCACAGCTGAGAGGTATGTGTTTTATATACATAAATATTCTCTGTGAGGCTTTTCCTGGTAACCCCATCCTTTCCCCTATGTTGCCATGGCATTTTCTTTTCATATCTTGACTATCACTTACCTCAGCATATCATCAAATTTTAATTTCCTTTTCCTTATAAACCAGTTCCTGATTAGACTGTGAGCTGTTTGTGGACCAGATACTGGGACATAATCATTTTGCTCTCTCCAGTGTCTACTGAACAGTGAGCAGTCGATAAAAGTTTTGTTGAAAGAATGAAGTCAAACTTCTGAGAATCTCGTTTTACAAATTTAAGGCTGCTCACTCAGAGGAAGACTTCAAGTGACCTGAGGTATTAAAAAAAACTATGTGTTTTTGCATCAAATGTCCATTTATTGTCTGTCTATATCTTTATACCTTAGAATGTCAGCAACTATCTTGTGCAAAACAATGTTTGCACTTAGTAGGTGCAAATATTTACTGATCCAATTAGTACACACAGAAAACTCTGGATGTTCAAATGTGTGTGTGTTTAAAGAGAAAGAATATACATATGGTTTTATATATGTATGATTATACATATATAAAAAATACATGACTACAGAAAATAAAAGGCAAATCCCACAGATCTGTTTTCATGACATGACAATTTTAAATAATATATACAGTAAAATCAGAGAACTTTCTCATTTTTATTTTTTTAATTTTTTCGGAGAAAAATCTTTTATTTTTTATTGTTGTTTTATTACAGTTGTCCCAATTGCCCCCCACTGCTCTCCCCTGCCCTGCACCCCCTGCTCCCACAGTCAGTCCGCACCCTGTTGTCCGTGTCCATGGGTCCATTATACATGTTCCTTGACTAGAACCTTCCCCTTCTTTCCTCCGTTATCCCCCTCCCCGCTCTCAGCTCTGTTCCCTGTCAGTCTGTTCCTTGTTTCCATGTCTCTGGTTCTATTTTGCCCATTTGTTTTGTTTTGTTCATCAGGTTCCACTTATAGGTGAGATCATATGGTAATTGTCTTTCCCTTATAAATCTCTTATAACCGCCCTACTGGTGTAGCTCAGTGGATTGAGGGCGGGCTGGGAACCAGAGGGTCCCGGTTCAATTCCCAGTCGGGGCATATGCCTGGGTTGCAGGCCAGGTCCTCAATGAGGGCCATGTGAGAGGCAACCATACATTGCTCTTTCTCCTTTCCTTCTCCTCTCTCTGAAAATAAATAAATAAAATCTTTAAAAAAAAAAAAAAAAAACCTTAAAAAAAAAATCTCTTATAACCTAGAAAGGGGTTAAGAGCCTTAGCCTTCCCTTAGAGCCTCGCCCCCAATCCACCACCAGATAACTGTGACAAAGAAGCAAGTCAGGAAAACGGGTCCAACAGTTCAGATGGTGGAATTCACATGTGCATTCTCTTTCCACCTCCAAACGTCTGGCTAAAAGGGTATTACTAACCACATACCACAGCCTTGGTTTTCAGTAACAAAATGTCATTTAACATGTCACCATATCCAGTAGACATTTACTTTTATATTACAAAGGGTGGTGAAGAGAGAATGGCCCATGATCTAGAATTTCCTTATAGATGACATGTTTAGTAACTCTCTTTACTGTTTCAGTAATTAACATATCCCTTGAATAAGATACAATAAGGACTTAATATTTAGTAGACTCTGGGAGAGAGAAAAACGACATTTAGCAAACTCTGGGAAAGAGAAAAACAATGACCACATTCACTAAAAACTTAAGCTATCTTCATCACTATACTTTTTTTCTTGACTAGTAAATAAGGAAAAATGTCTTTGAGACACTGGCAATCTTCATTAATATTGATATACAGGGTCCAGCACAAATAACACCCCTTTCTTATTACAAACCCTTTTAATTTCAAAATCATAAGCATGTAATTCTGAAACATAACAATATCACACTCAAGCATACCATATGACATTTTTGGCAAAATGTTCACATTAAAACTATAAATTATTACACCCATAGCATTACCCTACCAACCACACTCAGCAGGCGTTCTTCTGCCAGACCCTGTATTTAATTCAAGATTTATTACTGATGCATTAAAAGTAAAATTATAACATAGATCAAGCATTCCTTTCTTCTTTTTTTCTAATAGAGTCTGACTGCTTCTGGGAAAACATATTCATTTATAACATACGCTGTGTGTTATGGGCTGCCCTAAGCCTCAGCACCTCAGGATGTGACTGAATTTGGAGACGGGGCTTTAAAGAGAAAAATAAATTGAAATGAGCCCATTTAGGGTAGACCCTCATCCAATGAACTAGTGTTCTTAGCAGAGGAAGTTTGGACATGTAGGGGAAAGACTATCTGAAGACACAATGAAAAGGTGCTGTTTGGAAGCCAACGAGAGAACCTCAGAAGAAACCAAACCTGTTGACGCCTTGACCTTGGACTTCTGGCCTGCAGAACTATGAGAAAATAAGTTCTGTTGTTTAAGCCACCCAGGCTGTGGTATCTGTTATGGCAGCAGGGCAAACTAATACAAACAGTAAAAAGATGCTTTCCAAGGATGAAGAAATAGTGTGGCAGAGACCATTAGCTGCACACCAGAGATTCGTTTCCCTTCACAACTGATGCTGGAAACAGCTGACAACACAGACTACATTTCCTGTGCACACACACCCCCTCTCCCCCTCCGCCACTGCCGTTGGTTCCTTCTCACCAAACACGTATGTCCACTTTGGCTGAGAGTAAGAGGTGGGAATGCTTTGCCACTCGCTTTCTTTTTGTCACCATCTTCATTTCCCAGTCTCTGGCTGTTTGCCAACCCCCAGGACACCCGGAAGCCATGTGTGGACAACTGAGGAGCCCTCATCACCCTGTCTCTGAACAACTTCACTAAGCAACAACAGGCATGTCCATTTTAGACCTTACTGTGCATCTGAGATTTTGGATCTGTACAATAAAGCAGCAATCATTAACTTAATACAGATGATATTTGAACTTGAGGTTTCATTTTCTTGCTCCAAATTTCAGAACTGAGAGTTAAATCGTTTTGAGCTTAATAAAATTGCCAGTATCTGACTGTCTTTGACTTAAAAAAACAGCAATTTCACATGATTCAACCTAACGTGTTTGGCCTACAGAAAGGTGTACCAGGCACCACTGCATCTCCAGCTCGCCACTCAACTCTCCCCACAGGGTTTAACACGTGGAGGGTTACCAACAGCTCAACACCCTCCTGGACAGAGAGGCAGTTCCATGGAAAACTTACATGGAGTACCAGTCAGTTCTCTGCTTCCACAAATCCATGCCATTAACTAGTTCTCTGCTATTCGATATTTTTTCTGTCCTTAAGTGAACAAACTATATTCTACCAAAACAAATTTCGCCATGTAACAAACTTACAAACTATTTCAAATCAGTTGTAAGGGCGGGGCGCGCGCGCGCGCGCGCGCGCACGCGTGTGTGTGTGTGTGTGTGTGTGTGTGTGTGTAGCAGACTATGTAGGTAGGAATGCCACTTTCCCCCACCATGGCAAATAAAATGGGAGAGAAATTCTTGTGGAGGAAAAAAAAAGACAAACCACTTTAAAACAAGGCTTATCAGTGCTTCGTTCTAATTCAGAAGAATCAGGAAATGTCCTTGAAGTCATTTATACAAAGCTTGACTTCATACACCTTTTGTGGAATTGTTTTTTATCAAAATTTTACAGTTTTAAAAAATTATACAAACTTTGGTGCCAGTCACGATGGAATGAGCCTACTACAGCCCATTTCTCTGATTATGGCTAAAAACTCTGAGCTGAATACTAAAAGAAACTACCTGAGGACTGAGAAAAGAAAAGAAACAGTAGGCAAATTAGTGAGAGGGGTCAAACTTGAAGAATTACAATACCAGTGAGATCCCTCCTTTTCCTTTTAAATCCTTTACCTCTCAGCTTTGACCCAAATACAGCTTGGTCCAGGTGGCCCAAGTCACAAATGGCACAGTGGACACACACATTGAAAATGCTGAGAAAAACTTCCTCATTCTGGCCAGAGAACTAGCTAAATAAATAAATAAGTAAATACCACAAGCCAAAGGGTAAAAGCAAAATTTCTGTTTTTTCCTTTTTTTTATTCTCCTGGCCCTGCATGAGGCCAGGTGCAGTCAAGGAACTATGTGGGAAAAGGGGACTCTGGAAACCCAGGAATATGGAGTTACATCAAACAGGAGAAAGCTAGAGAGGGGGCCCCTAATTCTGTATCTAAACAAATAGAAGTCTCAGGCTGACACTCAAGCTCACAAGTGTAGAACTAATCCAAAGAAAGACAGCATTAGTGCATGGGCAGAGTCATTTCAAACAGCATAGCAAATGCTGAGAACTAAAATAACACCAGAACCACTACCCACAGAAGGTGAAACCAAACTTGACACCTGAACTTAACCAAATTGACTATCTGCTAAAACAACAACAACAAAAATCTCAACATTCTACAAAAGATTTTAACAGGACACAGAGAGCTCTCAAAACATAATATTCAATATGTCAAGGATGCAATCCAAAATTACTCAACATACAAAGAACCAAGAACAATATAACCAATTCTTTTTCTAATATTTTATTTATTTATTTTTAGAGAGAGGGGAAGGCAGGGAGAAAGAAAGGGAGAGAAACATCAATGTGTGGTTGCCTCTCGCACACCTCTACCTGGGGACCTGGCCCCACAACCCAGGCATGTGCCCTGACTGGGAATCAAACCAGCGGCCCTTTGGTTTGCAGACCAGCACTCAATCCACTGAGCCACACCAGCCGGGGCAATATAACCAATTCCTGAGGGGAAAAAAATCAAACAGATGCCCAAACCAAAACTAAACAGATATCAGAATTATCAAAGAAGCTAAAAGAGATATACTTCAGGAATAGGGTTAAATAAAAATTAAGAAAGACTAAAAGAATTTGTCAACAGCAATGGTAACTTTCTGTATCATCTTCACATTTTTTCTACAAATATAAACTTGCTCTAAAATAAAAATTTTATTCATAATAATAAATGGAATTTAATTGGGACTACATTGACTTTACAGATTAATTTGAGGGAGAAATGACATTTTTAAAATTTATATATCCTATGAGTTTTTAACACAGCACAAAGCAGAGTAATAAAGCATTGGTACCAATGTGAGAAAAACAAATTTATCCAATAAAACTAAAATTCTCAGAGAGAAAGCTATGGAAATATAGGAATATGATATATAAATATAAGAACACTGGTACCACAAATTGGTTTATCGGGTTGTGTTAACAGTTTCACTACACGGAGAAAAATAAAATTGAATTACCCTTCTATGCCATAAAAGATGATGGACTCAGATGGATTAAAGACTTAATATGAAAGGCTGAAATATAAGGTATATAATTTAAGATGCAGAATGTCTTTATTATATTTAACAAGACCCAGAAAGCCATTAGGTAAAAAATTACAGACTTGGGATTACATCAAAGTTAGCTTCTGTTCAACAAAAGGCACCACTGACAAAATTAACATATGACAGACTGGGAAAAGGCAAATACTAGGCTAATATTCTAAACTAGACAAGAGACACCTTCAAATGAACCAGGGAAAGATAGGAACCCTAATTAAAGAAATGGGCGAAGGATATGAACAGGTAATTCAGTAAATGGACATTCTAAATGGCCCTATTAGTATACAAAGAAATGCTGCAACTACTAGGAGTCGGAGAATGCAAATTAAAACATCAAGATACCACCCTACCCTACCAAGCAAAAATTACAGAGGTGGATAAAGCCAAGTGCTGGCAGGAAGATGGAGAACTATGATCCTTTGCACACACTGACAAAAACCCAAACCTGGCAGAGCTTAAGCACAGCGATCTACTCCTGTGCATATGTCAGAGAAATTCTCCCACAGAGCATAACAGAACAAGTGTAAGGCTGTTCATCCCAATGTCTGTGGTAGTGGCGAGATGAAGGTGATCTGGGTGTCCATCACTGAGAGAACAAAGCGTGTACAGAAGAGTAGACAGCAGGTAGAACAGAGAACTAGACATATACACAACAACAAAGATAGTCCTTAAATTGCCCTTAAATAGCAAAGGGGGTTGGGGAAAATAAGAAGGAAAATAAAAAACTACAGCACAGAACCATTTGGGTAAATTTCACCACATAAAAAAAAACCCCCACAAAAAGCCATGTATTTACAAAAATATAAACACAAGGATATATATCAAACATATCGGTAACTATGGAGAGCTAGAAAGAGAAGCGGGAAGTGGACGTAAAAGGAAATTAATCAATTTTAAAAGCTAAGAGAAAGGACTTGCACAGACCAATACTGGTGGTGTGCCATGAACTGAGATATATGATTGGCTCAATCCTCACCACCTAAGGACTAAAAATAAACTTACCTCATATCTTGTCAAAGTTTCAAGACCTAAGGATCAAAGTTAAGGTACACAGAGCAATGGCCTTTAAAAAAATGAAAAAGAAACAAAGTGGAAGAAGTTACATCTCAATAAAACATAAACATATGAAGGGGTACCCCCCAAAAACCCCAGAATTATCTTCTGGAGGCCAGGTCCCTTGTAGTACTGGCTTCCCCCAATAGGCGAGTGTTCTAGGAACCCATCTGTATCAGTGTATCAGCTGGCGTCATTGTGAGAGGCTGCATTCGGCTTCAGTGAATTTTTTGGAAGACTCTTTCAACATGTTTGCCCATTTCATGATGGCTGATTTACGAGTGCACCTGCTCACACCATGCTGAGTGTTCAGCAGTTTTTGACCAAAAACAGCATGACCCCACCCCACCCTCCCTATTTACCCAATCTCTCCCCTAGTGACTTTGTTTCCCCAGATGAAAAATGTCCTCAAAGGGAAACATTTTGTGGATGTGGAAGAAGTGAAACAAAAAATAGCAGAAGCCCTAAAAGGCATCAAAATTGACAAGTTCAAAAACTTTTTTGAGCAATGGAAAAAACGTCTCGATAGATGTATTGCATCAAATGGAGAGTATTTTGAAGGTGACTAAAGTTTAAACATGTAAAAATAAACACATATTTTTTTTTAAAGATTTTATTTATTTATTTTCAGAGAGAGGAGAAAGGAGGGAGAAAGAGCAATGTATGGTTGCCTCTCACATGGCCCTCATTGGGGACCTGGCCCGCAACCCAGGCATGTGCCCCGACTGGGAATCGAACTGGGACCCTCTGGTTCCCAGCCCACGCTCAACCCACTGAGCTACACCAGCCGGGTAAACACACATTTTTTAAATAAATAAATTCCAGGGTGTTTTGGGTTCCCCCTTGTATGTTGAAACCTATCAATCAGCAGCCCCCAAATGAATTATCTGAATAAAAATTAATACACTGGCCTTCTGTGGGTTCCCTGAGTAAGTCAAACTGTGGTTTAAAATCTTGAAAATTTTAACAATCACTCTACAGCTAATTTTATTAAAAGACAATAGGTTCCTTCGTGACAGCTAAGTCAACTGAGATACAGATTTTACAAAGCAGTTAATTGAACAGGCATGCTCAGCCTTAAGAGAAACAATGCTAGAATCAATTTACCAAGAATCACAAAACTTATGAAACCTAAATTCCTCCACTACTTAGCAGTCCATACATATAGATGTGGTCACAAAAATGCTAATAAAACTTTTGCTGGCTTTTGCCCACCATGGATGGGCTCCTGCAGATCCCTCAGGGAGTGTCTCCCACAGAGAAACCTGTCAACAATGGTTCGGCAACTGGCAGCCACCACCATGCATTGTTTGCAGCTGTCCTTTGCCTAGGAAGGCTCTGCCACTGTTGTGAGAACACCTGCATCCCTACCAAGAACTGTATCACCAATGCTCCAGATCTGCCAGGCTAAGAGGACAAGCAGGCACAGCTTCCACCCAAAAGTGGAGAGATCCCCCCCCAGGGATATACTCAGCCCTACTGATGCTCATGACCACATACGGAACGTCTCTCCCACACCTCAGTCTGGACCTTATGCAGAAGGCAATATGGGCAGGGCACGCAAATTACATAGCCTTTCAGAGTTCATCAAACACATTTGTTCGATCTATCTCATTTGCTTCTCAAAATCCTCTAAAGTAGTAAGAGAGTATTTTCCTATTTTATGGACAAAGGATCAAGGCTTGGCAATTTAGAAAGTTTCACAACACATATCATTCAGGAGAATAAACTCAACCCTCACAGTGTAACGTTTGTTCTATTATTCATAAAGTTTATTCTACTTGAAAAGTAAATACCTTGCTTCCTACTGACAAAACCCTGCAAAAAGGAAGACAGATCAGCATATGAGTAGTTAGTACAATATAAAGATGAAAAGTCAAAGACACGTGACACAGGATAAATGGTAGCAAGAATGAGAGAGAAGCAAAGTCATGTCATGTGCTAAATCAACAAAGATTTCATTTCTAAAGATTTGTGTGTGGTTTGTGCTATTGTTCAGAATAATTTTTTGAGCAGCTAACAAACCATGTAGAACCTGTTCTTTGGTGCATTTTGTTTGCTGGGAAGCAGAGAAACTGATAAGAAGCAAAGGGAGAAAAGGGTTACTCTGCTTCCTGGTGGCATTAGAAATAGAGAGAATGTGGGGTGCAAAGAGTGGGGACTACAAGGAAAAAGAGAGGCAAGAGGTCCAACAAGCTGGAAAAAGTAAGTAAAGATGATGGTGAAAGTTGGTAGTGAGAGGCAACAGTGGGAAAAGGTGACCAGAAGACCATCACGAGAGGAAGAGTAGAGATTAAGAACAGTTTGGTTCGGGGAATTTCCAGCAGACATGGAAGAATATGTCCACAGCCTCTGTTCTTTCTCATACCTCACTAAATGACAATAAAGGGGAAAAAAATTAATCATTAACCCACAAGGACAAAAAAGGACTGGAGGCAGCAGCAAAAAAATTCTGATGTTTGGAAAGTAGGTGGGTAAGTGATAACTGACAGCTGAATCCTAAATGGCAATAGGGGAGCAAGGCGAGTTATACTTTGAAAATCCAAAAGGCTCAGGAATGAGCTGGACCAATTCCTTCAGGAACTGAAGATAACAGTAGGTTGTAAACAGAAAGATTTGTTAAAAGTTTAAGAAGCATTAGATTCTCAGATCCTCTCCCTTCCTCCACACAGGTAAAAGAATGCCCTTTCCTCACCCTAGCAGATTAGAAATTTATTATCTAGAGGGCAAAAACAGAGGGTCTTTGTAAAGGGGGATACCCCATATTGAAAAAGAGACATGTAGAGACACGTCTTTCTGAGATGCACTGAGCCAAGTAAACCCAAAGAGATAAAAGACATGGAACGCAAAAACAGAAGATTCAACACATGAAGCAAAGGGAATCACTAGCAAAAGAAGGCTGATCCATTCTATTACTCTGCCACACACCCAGAGATCAACTCACCCAAACCAGAGTAGGGCAGAAGACTCCAGGACAGACTTGCTCAAGAAGGTGAGACTGACAGAACACTTCATGGGAATGATCACCTATAGAGGGGAGAGTCATGTAACTGGGAGAGAGCTCAGAGACATTTCAAGGATAAACACACAGAATATAAGCAAATAAAAAACCTAACAATTCCAGAGAAGACAAAATGTCAGCAGGAAAGAAAAGATGTAATCATGGTAAAGCACATGGTTTAGCTGTTAACAGCATTTACATAACCATAATAATGTAAATACTGAATATCAATCTAACATTTAACCAATACTGTGCTCTAACTACATGGAGAAGATGATTTGTAAAGTGTGGGTGGGGGTGGCCAAGGTGGGAAGTCAATACCTAAAGCAAAAAGACCCTGAAAAATCAGCAAGTAATGATTGTATATTATTTAAAGGTATACCTTTAAAGGTATAAAGGTATTTAAAGGTATTTTAGGTATAAAACCTAAAAGAATCAGTTAAAAGAGATCATCTCGAGAGAAAGAATTTGCATGAAAGGGTGGGCAGGGGACTGCTGTTTGTGGTGTAATCTATAAAATTATTTAACTCTTAAAAATATGTACATGTAAAACTCCAATACAAATAAAATTCCAGCCCTGGCTCATGTGGCTCCAGTGGACTCAGTGCTGGCCTGTGAATGGAAAAGTCACTGGTTCGATTCCCAGTCAAGGCACATGCCTGAGTTACAGGCTGGGTCCCCAGCTGGGGGCATGCGAGAGGCAATCGATCTATTTCTCTCTGACACATTAATGTTTTTCTCCCTCTCTTTCTCCCTTCCTTCCCTTCTCTCTAGAAATGAATAAATAAAAATCTTTTAAAAATTTTTTCAGTAACAATTTAAGAGTAAGAGAAAACAAATGAACCAAAGGTCCTCTTTTATTTTTAAAAGGACTTTGTATTGGCTGTCAGAATAACAACCCTATTTAGAAGAAACTGACCGTGCTACCAGACACATAATTCCGCCCGACCTTACAACGGTGGCAGTGCTTCTCAAACTGACCTGCAACACAAACTCCATCACTTAACTACATTCAGGAAAACACATTCATTCAATAAATGAATACTGAGTGCCAAGTGCCAGGCAGTGTGTTAGGTGGAATAAACACCTACATGTGAGATCTGAAACTATAAAACTCCTAGAAAAAGCATAGGAAAAAAGCTTTATGACACTGGAAGGAGCAATGATTTCTTGGATATGACACCAAAAGCACAGGAAACAAACGCAAAATAGACAAATAGGACTACATCAGACAAAATTATTTATGCATCAAAGGACACAATCCACAGAGTAGAAAGGTAATCTACGGAACGGGAGAAAATACTTACAAATCTCCATTTTCAACAACATGTGTGCACCTCGAGGACATTGTGATAAGTAAAATAAGCCAGACAGAAAAAGACAAACACTGCATGGGATCATTTACATGTAGAATCTAAAAAGTAGAAAGTCAAACTCATAGAAAAAGAGTAAAAAAGTGATGGCCAGGGGCTGAGAAGTTAGGGGAATAGGGGAGGCTGGGAAAGGGTACAAACTTTCAGCTGTAAAATCACTAAGATCTGAGGGTCTGATCTGTAAAACGTGGTGACTGCAGCTGATAGCACTGTGTCATACAGCTGGAATTAGCTCAGAGAGTAGAACTTAAATGTCCTCACCAAAGACAGACAGACAGACACGTGATGGCTGTGTTTTTTATGAGGGTTGTATCCTTTCACAATGTACACATATTATCAAATTACCACAATTGTACTTTAAACATCTTACAAGTGAGATATATGCCAATTATACGTCAGTAAAGCTAAAATTTAAAAAAATATTTATAAATCATATATCTGATAAGGAGTCAATATCCAGAATACATAAAAAGAACTCTTACAACTCAGCAACAACAAAAACCTCAAATAACCTGATCAAAAATGGGCAAAAAACTTGAATGAACATTTCTTTAAAGTAATATGAAAAGATGCTTAACATCCCAAACAATCAGGAAAATCAAAAAGACAAGCTATCACCTCATACTCATTAGAATTACTATCAAAAAAACAGAAAATAACAAATGCTGGCGAGCACGTGGAGAAATCCGATCCCTTGCGCACACTGTTGGTGGGAATGTAACGTGGCTCAACTGCTATGGAAAACAGGATGGAGATTCCTCAAAAACTAAAAAGCAGAACGACCATACGATCCAGTGATCCCAGTTCTGAGTATATATTCAAAAGAATCGAAGGCAGAGTCTGAAAGAGATGTTTGCAGATACACGTTCATAGGAGCATGAGTCACAACAGCCCAGAAATAGAATCTACCTGTGTCCACTGAGACAGAAAGGATAAAGAAGATGTGATGTAGACACACAATGGAGTATTATTCAGGCTAAAAAGGAAGGAAATTCTGCCACAAGTTACAACATGAATGACTCTTGAGGACATTATGCTAACTGAAATGAGCCAGTCACAAAAAGTCAAATTCTGTATGATTCCATTCACACAAGATATCTACAATAGTCAGTCATATAAACAGAAAGGAGAATGGTGGTTACCGGGGACTGGTAACCAGGAGGAGGGAGAAAAGGGTTCCAGATTTGCAAGAATGAAGTAGTTCCGTTTCACAACAGTGTAAATATATGTAATACTACTGAACTGTACACTTAACACATTGTATGCGACAAACGTAGTTATACGTTTTACGTTGACTGGTGGTGGAGCGCGGGACACGTATAAATACGTATTTTGTAAACTAGCGTTAGAATACCGGTAATGTATAAATACGTTTATTTTAATACTTTTTTATTGCTCTAAAGGGATGCTAACATGCAGATATATGAATTCCAAAGGACAAAAATTGGGTCTCTAACACATACAATGGTGAATTATGTATGTATGTATGTTTTAACGATTATCACACAAAAAACACTACTAAAACTTCATTTTTTCATTTTTTACATACAATTACCACACAAAAACACACTACTAAAACTTTATTCTTTCTTTTTTACACATTTTATGTACTTTTTTCCAAAATATTTTCAATAAATCGGAATTTTTACATATTTTATTAATTTCAATTTCCAGTGAGTTTTCCAGTATTTGTCTGTTTAAAATTTAAGAAAAATAATTCAGTATACATTTTATAGTAAATCACAAAAAGTTTCACTGAAAAAAATATGTAAAACTAAAGTTATCGTAATTTTACTGAACGTTGCCATTTGCTCAAAACATTAGCAAAAACGGCCCGCGCCAACTGTTAGTGCGCGGTAAGAGCTGCCTGCATACAATGTGTTAAAAATGGCTAAGACGGTAAGCTTTATGCTGTGTGTTTTTATCACAATAAAAAGTATATTGAGGGACTTCCGGCAAGATGGCAGCATAGGTGAATGCACCGTGCCTCCTCGCACAACCAAACAAGGAAAAAACCAGAAATTTACCCAACCAAAAACAGCCAGATCTGACAGAAAATTGAATTGAGAGGAAGTCCGACAACCAAGGAATTAAAGAAGATACATTCATCCAGTCTGGTGAGCCGGGAGAAGCAGGGCGGAGGGAGAGCGCTCGTCGACCCCAGGGCGAGCTGGTGAGCAGAGGGCAGGACCGCGGTTGGAGGGGCGGTTCCCGCGGGGCTGCAGCACACCCAGACGGGGGCCTGACCTTAGCGCGGCCAGCGCCCGGCTCATCCGGACCCAGCGGGGCTGAGACTGGTGGACCGGGCAGGTCCACATTCGCGCGCAGATGGACCGGGAGAGAAAGCAGGGCGCAACCCATCGGCGCAGATTGAGAGCACCTGTGGGGGTGGAGTCGGCGGCGGGAGGAACTCCCGGCCTCACAGGAGAGATCGCTGGGGAGACCCACGGGGGATTGGAGCTGTGCAGCCCATCCACCGACCCCGGAGCAACCCCCGGAGCCAGCGCAGAGGAGCTCAAATTGCTTGCAGGAGGCGGTGTGGGTGCAAAGAGCGGAGCAGGCACCATTGTGCTCTCAGGTCCCGCCCCCACAGGCTACGTCACAACACAGCGACTGTGAGTTTCCCTGCCCAGGTGAACCCAAAGGCTCTGCCCCCCCTTACAGTAACAGGCGCACTGAGGGAAAAAAAATGGCCCAAAGAAAGGAACAGATCAAAGCTCCAGAACTAACCGACCAAGAGATAGCCAACCTATCAGATGCACAGTTTAAAACCCTAGTAATAAGGATGCTAACAGAATTCAATGAAAAACTATCGAAATTGCTTGAACAAATGAGGAGAGATCTGCAGGGAACCAATAGAGATAAGAAGGAAACTGGGACTCAAATCAGCAGAATGAACCAGCAGAAAGAAAAAAACATCCAACCAGAAAAGAATGAAGAAACAAGAATTCAAAAAACGGAGGAGGGGCTCAGAAACCTCCAGGACATCTGTAAACGACCCAACATACAGATCATAGGGCTGCCAGAAGGAGAAAAAGAAATCCAAGGAATTGAAAACTTATTTGAACACATAATGATGGAGAATTTCCCGAAGCTGGTGAAGGAAATAGACTTTCGGGAAGTCCAGGAAGTTCAGAGAGTCCCAAAGAGGTTGGACCCAAAGAGGAACACACCAAGACACATCATAATTACATTACCCAAGATCAAAAATAAGGAAAGGATCCTAGAAGCAGCAAGAGAAAAGGAGACAGTTACCTACAAAGGAATTCCCATAAGACTGTCAGCTGATTTCTCAAAAGAGACCTTACAGGCAAGAAGGGGCTGGACAGAA
>PVJI01004577.1:0-38245 GCA_004026765.1 Micronycteris hirsuta | reverse complement strand
CATCCAGCAAAGTTTTCATTTAGAATGGAAGAGAGATACAGTGCTTCTCAGATAAGGCCAAGTTCAAGAAGTTCATCACCACCCAGCCTTTATTGTATGAAATGTTAAAGGGAGTTATATAAGGTATGGAGGAACATCAACAGGGGAGTGGTAGGGGGAGAGGGTGGGAATGGGGCACAGAACAGGTAGCATAAATGGGAGGTAGACAACAGACAGGGGGAGGTTAAGAATAGTATAGGAAGTGCAGAATCAGAAGGACTTATGTGTATGACCTATGGACAAAACTAAAGGGTGGGGAAAGGGGGGGTAAAGGGGTGGGGGGCAAGAAGGGGGGGAGTGGGACAACTGTAACAGCATAATCAATAAAATATAGTTTTAAAAAAAGTATATTGAACAGAAAAGGCTTAGGTGAGATGTGAGCAGACAAGTGTTAAAAGGCAGAAGAGCAGGAAGAGGGCCTAATATATAACATAAGCCCTCTGGGCATAAGAATCAATTTAACGTAAACATTTATGGCTGCTTACCAGACACTGCCCAAGGTTCCCTGGGAGTTACAAAGATGAATGGGGCCGCAGCCCTGCCCTAAGGACTGACAACCTATGAAGAAGACACACTCGGCGCTGACATAATTAATGCCTAGTATATGGTAAGCTCTACACTGTAGGTGTACTGTACAAGTGCTGTACAAGAATAGAGAAGGTAGAACTTGATTACCAAAGTGATGACGGAAAAAACACGAAGAGATAGATCACTTGCCAGACAATGTTTCGATGCTGGAAAGAAAGATGCTGCTGCCACGGCCCTCAATGAGCTCACAGTCCAGATCTCACAGCCTAATGGAAGAGGCAGACAAGTAACAGAAAAAAAGGTGTGGGAAGTGCTATAAGAGGGTTGAGAAAAGGAACTAAGAGGTGGCATCTGAAAGGCAAGGAGTCACCTGAGCTGTGACTAATGAGAACAGTAAAATGAAGAAACTGTAAAAGAACAGAGATGTGAAAACACACTGCTAGTGCCAGGAACCACAAGTGTTACTGCAAGACTAGAGAGGGAGGCAGGCAGCGCATAGTCACTGATACAACTAAGAAACACATCTGTCCTGGCCTGTGCTTTCTCTGCTCCCCTGTGCTCAGGGTAACAGGGGAGTCCAGCAGGACACAAGACAATCTCCCCCTCAGTTTAGGAGGGCTGTCTTGAGCATATATAGGGCTTGCTCTTAAAGGCACAAGAGGACAATAAAAAAACAAATAATAATAATTAAGAAAAGATACAGGGCTTAAAACCACACAATGTTTTTCTTTCTTTCTTTTTTTTTTTAAATAAAGTTGAATGACCAGAAGTAGCCTGAATGTCCAAAAATGAGCGAAGAGTTAAATATGTTGTTACAAACGTATTATAAAATAGCATGCAATTCTTAAAAATGATTCTGTAAAAAAGATTATTGGGTAACCTTTCAATAAATATAGGCACACCCTATAGGGTTATTTGATTCTGCAGGAGTCTGGGGTTTTCACTCTCACTGACTAAACTATTTTTTCTAGAACTCCGTAAGTTCTAGAAAACTGATAATAATGCAAATGAATTTTGTCCAGAGGAAATGTAATTAATACTCACCACTTTGCCCATGCCAACTTCTGCAAGAAAGACCAGTTTTACATCTATTAGTAAATTCATTTCAGCATTCTGATTGCCTATACAAGTGTCTGCTCTTTGGATTCTCTTTCAAAGAGTCTGTAAAAAAATTCTTTGACATGTTCTTTTATTTTTTTCAAAGTTATGAAAATATTCTTATTTAAAGCTAAAGAGCAGATTTCAAGAGTTGTGATTCTATTAGCCAAAAAGGAAACAACAGATATAGAATTATATTAAGCCCTTACATGCACATATATATTCCTTTATGTAAGAGGGAGGACCCAAAACACCCTGGGATTTATTTATAAAAAAAATTGTGTATTTATTCTTACATGTTTAAACTTCAGTTACCTTCAAAGCACTCTCCATTTGATGCAATACACCTATCAAGATGTTTTTTCCACTGTTCAAAACAGTTTTTGAATACACTGTGCATTTTAGTGCTTCTGCCGTTTTTTGTTTCACCTCTTTAACATCAGCACAACATTTCCCTTTGAGGACTTTTTCACCCGGGGAAAGAAAAAGAAGTCACTCAGGGAGAGAGTGGGTGAATAGGGAAGGTGGGGCACAGGGGTCATGCCATTTTTGGTCAAAAACTGCTGAACACTCAGCACAGTGTGGGCAGGTGTGCTTGTAAACTGCTCATCATGAAATGGGCAAACGTGTTGAAAGAGTCTTCAAAAAAAATTTACTGAAGCCAAACGCAGACTCTCACAACAACGCCAGCTGATGCACTGATACAGATAGGTTCCTAGAACACTCACCTAGCTAGGAAAGCCTGTATTACATGGGGCCAGCCCTCCAGAAAATAGTTTTGTGGGGGTCCCCCTCACACACATATACATTCCTGCGTACATGTACACATGTATGTATGTATGACTTTAGAGAGATATACCAAAATATTAACAATGATTATCTGTAAGGTATATGTGGTAATTTTTCATCTTATTTTTGCTCATCTATGATGTTCAACTTCTATAATAAGGCTGCATTGTTGAATGTCGGAAAAAGTAAGAAAAGCTTTTCCATCAAATTCAAGTCTAAAGTGAGATGATCTCAGACAGAAGTATCAGAAACTTTTAAAGCACAGCAGTCAGAGGCCATCAGTAAAGAGGTGAAGAGTCTTACATACATCAAATGCCCAAGGACACTATAAAACTATAGAACAGGGTAATAAACTCTCAAAACTACGAACACCAGCCCTGGCTGGTGTAGCGCAGTGGATTGAGTGCGGGCTGGGAACCTAGCGGTCCCGGTTCGATTCCCAGTCAGGGCACATGCCTGGGTTGCGGGCCAGGTCCCCATGAGGGCCATGTGAGAGGCAACCATACATTGCTGTTTCTCTCCCTCTCTTTCTCTCTCCCTTCCCCTCTCTAAAAATAAAATCTTTAAAAAAAAAAAAAACTACAAACACCAGGTTATTAACACAGGGCTAAATTATGCTGTGTTTAAGAAATCAGAAAAATAGGCCCGGCCGGTGTAGCTCAGTGGATTGAGTGCAGGCTGGGAACCAAAAGGTCCCGGTTCGATTCCGAGTCGGGGCACATGCCTGGGTTGCGGGCCAGGTCCCCAGTGAGGGCCAAGTGAGAGGCAACCATACACTGCTCTTTCTCTCTCCCTTCTCCTCTCTCTGAAAATAAATAAATAAAATCTTTTAAAAAAATTATTAAAAAAAAAAAAGAAATCAGAAAAATAGGATATGCAATTTAGGTTGACTTCTATCAACCATTACTCAAATTTAAATAGTTCTGCTCTTAAAATGTGCTTGTGTGAAGTATCAGTCATCTGAGAAATCTATATATTCAAAATATCATATTACTCAACAATAATTTTAATATTTTTATTTTTTATATTTTATAATTTTATAATATTTAATAAAAATAACAAAAAGAATTACTTCCATATTATTATTGCTTCATTCTTCTGAATCATTACCCTGATTAACACAACATTTGACTGGTACTTTAAAAGGAAAAAGGATAAGTAAAAGGAGTCACAAAAGACCATATATTATTGTATGATCTCACTGATATAAAAAATCCAGAATAAGCAAATCCATAGGTGGAAAGTATTGGGGTGGCCAAAAAGCTCATTTGGTTTTTTCCATAAAATGACTCTAGTAGTGCTTAGCTGTCTTCAGCTTCATCCGAAACAATGTTGTTAGACTGTATTGTGACAGCTGTCGTTAACAGCATATACTTTTTTAAAAACTTATCAAAACTAGTAAATTTTTGTGTCGCTATTTTAATATTGAAGATAAAAGAAAATAAGCAACATTTCAGCATATTATGCTTTATTATTTAAAGAAAGGTAAACATGCAACTGAAATGCAAAATAAGATTTGTGCTGTGTGTGGGGAACATGCTGTGACCGACTGAACATGTCAAAAGTGGTTTGCGAAGTTTCATGCATGTAAAGCACTTAGCACAGTGCCTAGCACAAAGCAGGTATTAACAAATAAAATCTATTATTAATATATACATCATAATTGCTTTTGACTATAGACTTCAAAACAAATAAATGACAGAATCTAGTCCTCAAAATACTTCGTGTGTTTTGGAAACACTACTGATAAACCTTAAATCTGGAGCTAAATGAAATCCCTAGAAAAACAACGATCTGTCACTTGCTTTGCAATGTGCAGAGGCGGCACTTGTCGCCGGCCTACAGCAGCGTCTACTGACTGCAGAGAAGCTGGCTGTGTGCTGCCTGCAGATTAACAGTCACCACAAGCACTGATTTGACAAATCATTCCCTTCCCAGTGAAGTAGCACAGTTCAGAATCTGGTCTGAACAGGCCTATTCATTTCCTTCTGTTTAAGACGGTATTTCAATAAGGTGAAATGAATCATGAAAAACAGAAAAGGCTGTTAGGTTATCAAGACCATTCCTCTCAGGAACTCAGGAATATATGAAACTTTTACAGAGCTATTAATATACTAATGGTTATGAATTAATATTTTAGAGGCTAATTGTTCTTTCACACTGGGTGTCTCTGATTAAACATTCCTAGTTAGATTCTGAGTAGTTCGATTTCTCAATTTACTTGTGAATGTCATGGTCTCATGAAATAGATGAATGGAAAAAAAATAATGAAGAAACTGTCCAAATAGGCAGGAAACGTCAAGTCTCAAAAAGCAAGATGGCCCCCTGAGTACACTATTAACTCTAAATTTTGTTAATGATTTTATGTATTTATTTATTTATTTCTAGAGAGAGGGGAAGGGAAAGAGAAAGAGAGGGAGAGACACATCAGTGTGTGGTTGCTTCTCGCGTGCCCCCTACTGGGGACCGGGCCACCAACCCAGGCATGTGCCCTGACTGGAAATCGAACTGGCAATCCTTTGGTTCACAGCCTGACACTCAATCCACTGAGCCACACCAGCCAGGGCACTATCAACTCTAGATTTAAAACCTAAGAGATCCCATAAACATTTAAAAAAACTAAGGTTCTCCATTACATACAAAACTAATCAGGCCTAAAAAACAAAATTCACCCTGGCTGGTGTAGCTCAGTGGATTGAGCGCAGGCTGGGAACCAGACTGTCCCGGTTCGATTCCCGGTCAGGGCACATGCCTGGGTTGCAGGCCAGGACCCCGGTAAAGGCCATGTGAGAGGCAACCATACATTGCTGTTTTTCCCTCTCTTTCTCCCTCCCTTCTCCTCTCTCTAAAAATAAATAAATAAAATCTTTAAAAAACAAAAACAAAAAAAACCAAAATTCAGTTTCTAAATAACTTATTTTCTTGCAAAGAACTAGTAACACAGAGCAAATGGTTGCTATTCTGTGTGTGGGGGGGGGGAGGTTAAAACAGAAGCCTAGATAACTTGCAAACTGAACAGTTCCTAGAACACCTAAAACTGCCAATGACGCCAAAGCAAAATTTCAGAAAATGTCCAAGTCTGATATAATTAGGTATCTTAATTATTAAATTTGGAATAGGACTTTTCTTTGTTACATAAGGAACTTAACTTTCTACATCTAAAAAAAGTCATTACATTCAATTCTTCAAAAGCCATTCAGAATGAAATGAACTTAAGAGCACACAGACAAACTAAATACATGTAAAACATATCATTATAAAATGAATTCAAACAGGTCAGCAATGTCAAATTTGACAAAAATACAGAAATCACAGTTTTTTAATGGCTTCCACTCATCCCTGATATGGTCTAAAGGGAATTCCAATTCACAGTCTAAACCAGGAGCGGTTGTCCTGAGAGACTTTCTCTACTCTGGAACACTTCTTTGCTGTTCCAAAGGTCATGCAGTTGGCTAATTTCCATAAAATTTAAACTTTAACTCGGAGACATGAACAAGCCGTAACCTGCCATAAAGAAACCTGAGCACATATTACTGCAGCAATGAACAACTGTCTGTTTCCAGAACAATTCCTGTCACTTTGGTGGTTGTTTCTTTGGATCATTCTTTTATTAACTCTGCAGGCCCACTTGAGAATTTTCTTTATGAAGACACCCACAGATAATAACGAATAAATAAACCTGAATTCCCTGAAACACCACCCATGTACACAGCTGGACCTAAGGTGGTTTCTACTTAAACAGCAGCTACCATATTTGGTCATATGCTTCAAACTGTTACAAACACAGAACATTTGCTCAAATCTAACTTCGGTTATTTACTAACTGAATTCACTTCCCATAAGAGATAGACTTCCTAGTTTCACTAGATTGATACTTTGGTTCATTTTCTTTTGAAGACTCAGTACTTTACTGATTTAGTCATAAGCAAAATGAGTATTTTATCAATAATACTTAAACAATTGAATAACCAACTGGCAAAATATTTTTTTGGAAATTCCTTGCATGCTTATTTAGGTTTTATGTCTTAAATACCATCAACTATAACTGAAAAGATACACTAGGTGCTAGTGGCCTCGTAATCACCAATTCTAAAGCTTTTGTCTAAGTGGTTTTACTAATTAAGAACAGGGAAAAGCCCATTTTTTCCCTCCTGGCTGTTGAATCCTGTCACTTCTTAAAGAACTTGAAAACTATTATTATTATTATTGTACACTGTGGTGTGTGAAAAAACACTCCTTTGTGTCTTACCTTTTATAATGCACATCAATACAATGTATCTTGTAGCTTCACTGAATGTTCAACTGTAGTCACTCTACATGTGTGCATGTATAATACATAAACATACACATATGCATGATCATACAGATAAATAAGAACATCCTCATTAAGTTAAAAATTAATTTAAAGTAGCAAGTTGGGCCCTGGCAGGTGTGGCTCAGTAGACTGAGTGCCAGCCTGGGAACCAAAGGATCGCCAGTTCTATTCCCAGTCAGGGCACATGCCTGGGTTGTGGGCCAGGTCCTCGGTAGGGGGCATGCGAGAGGCAACCACACATTGATGTTTCTTTCCCTCTCTTTCTCCCTCCCTTCCTCTCTGTCTAAAAATAAATAAATAAAATATAAAAATATAATAACAAAGTAATGGTTAGAGCCATAATCTCCCCTTCTCTCCATTTTTTTTCTTAAGATTGTTTTATTTGAAAAAAATCACAGAAAAGTACATATAAAAAATGTAAGTCACCCCAAATTATCACCTTTTTTGGAAGTACATCTAAAAGTGAAATTTTCTTACTCTGCCTCTCTAAACTCAATCCCAGAGAAAATCACCATTAAGAGTAATATGTTTCTTATGTGTATATAAAATGCTTATATAAAATTTAACACATACTGTTTTTAAACAAAAATGCAATCATTCTATACATGTCACAGCCCAATTATTTTCACTTACTATATTATAGACATTTTTAGTTCAGTACATATATAGCTACAGATCTTTTTTTATATGAATGAATAGTAAAGAAGAGTCATAATTTCACTATTTTTCTATTATGAATGTTTAGGTTGTTTCCTAGTTTTGCGCTTATGAATAATGTTGTGATTAATATCTCACTAATATATTTTTAGCACTCATGATATTATTTTTGAGAAACATTGTTAGACACTCAGTCATTGGGTCCTAGATTATAGAAAATTAATCCTGCTCTGAGTCACTGCCAATTTATCTTCTAAAAAAGATGGTACCAATTGATATTTCCATCAAGTATCTCATTTTGCCTTTTCTAGTTTTTTAAAGATTTTATTTATTTATTTTTAGAGAGAGGGGAAGGGAGGGAGAAAGAGAGGGAAAGAAACCTCAATGTGTGGTTACCTCTCGCACGCCCCCAACTGAGGACCTGGCCAGCAACCCAGGTATGTACCCTGACTGGGAATCAAACTGGCGACCCTTTGGTTCACAGTCCAGCATTCAACCCAATGAGCTACACCAGCCAGAGCATCTATTAAGTATTTTTAAATTACTCTTGTTCAGTGTTGTACAGTCATCGGTCAATTACTCAGGGAAATTATTACCATATTTTTCAGACTATAAGATGCGCCTAGGTTTTAGAGGAGAAAAATATGAAAAAAAATTGTTGAAGCAAAAAATGTGGTAAAATATTTAATAACATAAATAACATAATATTTCACCAATGTAAATGTAAACAGAACTCAGGTAAGCTACATTCGGACTTTAAGATGCACCCCCATTTTCCTCCCAAATTTGGGGCGGGGGGAAAGAGCATCTTATAGTCTGAAAAATACAGTATTTCCCAAAAACCTTTCATCCTCTTGAGCCAAACTAACTACCAATCAAAGCAATAATCAATGGTAAAACATACAATTTTGTCATTTCTATAAAAAGAACACCATCTCCCAACCAAAAAAAAGACTGAAATGCATACTTTAAAAAATGGTGTTTTCACTAAAGTCAAGGGATGAAATGGCTTCCACGAAGTTGGTGGCCGTGAATACAAGAAGGGGGAGTAAAAGCAAGCCAAGGTGAACTGTGAACCTTGGAGTAAGAAGGGAATAAAGCCAAATGGAAAATGGTATACTTTTAAATTGTTTTCTATGTAACACATTTCTTAATTATCTATACATAAAACCAATTTTAAGTCAAAAGAGATATTCCACTTATTTTTCTCCACTGCCTGCTACAGTAACCCTGAAAAGTGAGACACGGGGCCATAATGCAACCATTCTTGGTTTAAAGGCATCCCCTTATTGGAGAGCTCACACTTGCTAAGTACTGATCATCTGCAAGGTGCTGGGCAGGTACTTTACTTGTTATTACCCTACTTAATTCTAACAAGTATATAAAGGAGGTATTACTGGACCCAATTCCCAAATAAGGAAATTGATATTCCCAAAGAACAAAATAACTTGACTAAAAATATATGTTGGAAATATCTAAGTAAGTCCAGTTCCACCACCTATGGAAGTTAAATATGTGGCATCCATGCCACTCCCGCTGCAGCAAGAGCAGACATAACTACTCAGTGATCTCAGGCATGGCTTCAGAATTGTTCATGACATGTACTCCAACCAACAGGAAGATGAGTAAGCATCTAAAACTATGTCATCCCTGTAGTACACCATGCTGCCTCTCACCTAACAGGAATTAGTGAAATTTCCCAAGGGGCAGGACCAACTTTTGCTACACTTGTGCATATTTGCAAATGTGCAGATACAACGAACTGTTTTCATCTTATCCTTGGAGAAAGGAAGTGTATGTACGTGGTTGGACTAGGATAGGGTAAGATAACTGGGAGCTGTACAGATTGGAAACAAAGTTGAAATACATGACAGACTGTTATATTCAATTTTATTCATATCTTTTCCACAGAAGAAACTGTAAAATCAAGGAGGAATTGTGCTTTTGTTCCTCAAATCTTACTTTATCTGTACCCTAATTTTTCTGTTAAAAGGTGTTATGCATAAGTATAGTCTCAGACTTTTTTAAGGTATACAGAAATTCTGAAATCTACATAATTCATAATTATAAACAAAATATAACAAGTTAAAGCAAAAAATATTATAAAAGTAATAAAATTATCATTAAAGCCCTGGCTGGTGTGGCTCAGTGGACTGAGCATCAGCCTGCAAGCCAAAGGGGTTGCCAGTTGGATTCCAGTCAGAGCACATGGCTGTGTTGCGTGACAGGTCCCCAGTTGGGGGTGTGTGCAAGAGGCAACCAAATGATGTTTCTCTCATGCATCCCCCTCTTTCTCCCTGCCTTCCCCTCTCTCTGAAAATAAAATATTTTTTTTAATTATAATTAAAATACCACTTTGGCCCTGGCCCCAGTGACTCATTTGGTTGGAATGTCATCCCATACACCAAAAGACTGCAAGTTCAATACCCAGTCGGGGTGTATACAGGAGGCAACCAATTGATGTTTCCCTCTCACATCCAAGTCTCTCTCTTTCTCTATCTCTTTCCCTTCCTCTCTCTAAAATCAATGAATGTATCCTGAGGGGATTAAAATTTTTTTTCTACCTTATTTTTTTTTTGTTTATTCTATTGCAGTTGTCCCAATTTTTTCCCCTCTTGCTCCTCTACCCAGCCCACCCCTCTCTCACACAGTCAATCCCCTCTCCATTGTCCATGTCCACGAGTCATTCAGACTTGTTCTTTGACTAATCCCTTCCTCTTCCTTCCACATTCCGCCCTCCCTCCTCCCCGCTACTGCTATCAGTCTGTTCCATGTTTCCACGTCTCTGGTTCTAGTTTTCTCATTAGGTTATTTGTGCATTAGATTTCAGTTACAAGTGAGGTCATATGGTATTTGTCTTTTGCCAACTGGTTTATTTCGCTTAATGTAATAACCTTCCAGTTTCATCCATGCTGTTGCAAAAGGTAGGAATTTCTTCTTTCTTTCTGCTGTGTGGTATTCCACTGTGTAAATGTACATTTGTTAACCCACTCATCTAATGATGGGTATTTGGGCTGTTTCTAACACATGGTTACTGTAAATAGCATTGCTATGAACATCAGGGTGCATGAGTTCTTTTTGAGCTGCTGTTTCGGGATTCTTACGGTATAATCCCAGCAGTAGAATCACTGGGTCATAAGGCAGTTCCATTTTTAATTTTTTGAGGAAATTTCATCGTTTTCCACAATGGCTGCACCAGTCTGCATTACCACCAACAGCGTACTAGGGTTCCCTTTTCTCCCCATCCTTGCATTTGTTTGTTGATTTATTAATGATGGCCATTTTGACAGGTGTGAGGTGATATCACATTGTGGTTTTAATCGGCATCTCTCTGATGGTTAGCGATGTTGAGCATTTTTTCACATGTCTATGGGCCATCTCTATGTCCTCCTTAGAGAAATATCTATTCAGGTCCTTTGCCCATTTTTTAATTGGGCTGCTTGTCTTCCTAATGTTGAGTCATATGTGTTCTTTATATATTTTGGAGGTTAAACCTTTATCTGATTTATCATTGCCAAATATGTTCTCCCACAGTCAGTTCCCTTTTCATTTTGATGACGGTTTCTTTAGCCGTACAGAAGCTTTTAAACTTTAGGTAGTCCCACTTGTTTTTCTTTTATTTCCCTCACCCTAGGAGATATATTGGCAAAAATACCGCTATGTGGGATGTCTGAAGTTTTACTGCCTATGTTTTCAGCTAGGACTTTTATGATATCACAACTTTAAGTCCTTTATCCACTGTGAGTTTATTCTGATGTATGGTATAAGTCATTGGTCTAGTTTCATTTTTTGCATGTACCAGTCCAATTCTTCCAACACCATTTATTGATGAGACTGTTTTCACCCCATTGTATATTCATGCCCCCTTTGTCAAATGTTAACTGACCATAGAGACATGGGTTTATTTTGGGGCTCTCTATTCTACTCCACTAATCTATGTGTCTGTCCCTGTGCGAGCACCAGACTATCTTGATTACAGTGGCCTTGTAGTATAGACTGATATCAGGTATTGTGATCCCTCCTACTTTGTTCTTCTCTCACAAGATTGTTGAGGCTATTCGGGGTCTTTTTTTTTGGTTCCATATAAATTTTTGGAATATTTGTTCTAGATCTGTGAAATATGTCATTGGTATTTTAATAGGAATTGCATTGAATCTACAGATTGCTTTGGGTAATATGGACATTTTAATGATGATAATTCTTCCAGTCCATGAACATGGTATATGCTTCCATTCATTTCTATCTTCCTCAATTTCTTTCTTTAGCATTCCATAGTTTTCCCAGTTAAAAAAAAATTTAATACCACTCTGTGTCACACTATTCATTCATTCAGAAAACACTCACTAAATTTCTACCATATACCAAATATTTTCTTAGAAAATAGCAAGGAAAAAAACCAAACAAGATTTAGCCATTGTTCTTAAAGGGCTCAGTCAAATATAAGAAGCACGTAAAATATAACATATACTTTGTATAATAAATGAAGTAGTCAACAAACTTTTTCTTAAAGGGCCAGACAGTAAATATTTTAGGCTTTACTGTCCAAAAGGCAAAATCAAGGCTGTTATATGAATGTTCATAGAGCCATTTAAAATGTAATTGATTTAAACTGAAAAACTACTCTGAGCTCCTGATCATTAAACGAAAAGGTGACTGACTGGGTCTGGTCTCCCGGCCGGGTCTGTGGGAGACTGAGGTAAAGTGCTGGCCTGAAGGAGAGAGCAACCAGTTTACACAGGCAGCAACAGCACGCTTCACAGAGGTGCTGTACTGATTGGAAGGATTAAGTACAATTCTCCAGGAAAATGAGAGCAGGTTAAGTATTCTAGACAAAAAGAACAAAAAGTTAGAATTAGGAATAGTTTGGCAATCAAAACAACTTAAGAAAGACGAAAAAAATAATGGGAGGACACACTTTCTGATTTCAGAACTGATGTCTGACAAGGATGAAAGGACAGCTCGATGGAGAAAAGAGAGTCTTTTCAAAAATATGGTGTTTGGACGACTTGATATCCATCTGGAAAAGAGTGAATATCCTTATAAATATCTCTACCTTATACCATATACAAAAATTAACTCAAAATGGACTAAAGACCTAAAGGAGGAGCTAAAACCATTACATTCTTAGAAGAAAACACAGTTGTAAATCTTCATGACCTTGGATTAGGCAAGTTTCTTAGATAACACACCAAAAGCATAAGCATCCAAAGAAGAAATAGATAAACTGGGACTTCATCAAAATTAAAGAACTTTTGTGTTCAAAACTTTTTGTTCTATCATGAAAGAGCCCGTAAAGTGGGAGAAAATATTCACAAACCATGTCTAAAATGGCTCTAGTATCCACAATATATAAAAAACTTAGAAATCAATGAATAAGCCATTTCCACACCTACTAGGATGGCTATTATTAAAAAGACAGATAATAAGTGTTGGCAAGGGTGTGGGCAAACTGGAACCCTCGCACAGTGCTGGAGGGAACATGGAATGGTACAGCCACCCTGAAAAACAGTCTACCGGTTCCTACAGAAGTTGAACAAACAGTTACCATATGACTCAGCAACTCCACTCCTAGACATACACAGGGTCCAGCAGAAGTAATGTCACTGAGTGTGGCTGGTAGGGAATGTCTCACACAAGATGGACAGCAATTTGAATATTTCACCTAAAATGTCATTTGGCATGCTTGAGTGTGATATTGTTATGCTACTGAATTACATGCTCATGATTTTGTAATAAAAGATTTTTATATGATAAAAAGAGGGCGTTATTTGTGCCGGACCCTGTATATGCAAGAGAACTGAAAATATATGTTCTTACAAAAACCTGTTCATGAATGGTCACAGGAGCAATATTCCTAACAGCTAAAAAGTAGAAACAACTCAAATGTTCAACTGATGAAGGGATAAAAAAAGGTATTTCTAGCCCTGGCTGGTGTAGCTCAGTGGATTGAGCGCGGGCTGGGAACCAAGTGGTCCAGGTTCGATTCCCAGTCGGGGCACATGCCTGGGTTGCGGGCCGGGTCCCCAGTGAGGGCCATGTGAGAAGCAACCGTACATTGATGTTTCTCTCTCTCTTTCTCCCTCCCATCCCCTTTCTCTAAAAATAAATAAATCTTTAAAAAAAAAAAAAGGTATTTCTACATAGTGAAATATTATTCAGACAAAAAAGAATAAAATACTGATACAAGCTACAGCGTGAACCAACACTGAAAACATTACATTAAGTAAAAGAAGCTGGACACCAAAAGTCACACATTGAATGATCTCGTTTACACGAATGTCTAAAACAGGCACATCGACAGAGAGAGACAGTAACTGTCTGCCAGGGGATGGGTGCAGAGGTGAATAGGAGTGGTTGCTAATACGTAAGGGTTTCTTTGGGGGGGTCATGAAAATGTTCTGGAATTAGACAGTGGTCATGGTTGCACAAATCTGTGAATGTACGAAGACCACTGATTTGTATACTTTCAAAGGTGAATTTTATGGTATATAACTTTGGCTTTTAAAAATTGAGGGACCAAAAAAGGAAAAGAAACATTTTGGCATGCCTGGGAGCTAGAAGTAGCTTGTTATAATCACTTCAAAATTCATCTCATTTCTCCCCCGGACCTCTACAAGTGTCTACGCTGTCTGTGAGCTGAAGCGTGCTTACCATGCCCAAAATTTGTCTTTCAAATAACAAGGGCTACCTTTCCAATACTGAAATGTCATCATGTCACTGTGCTTAAAATGTTTCAACGGCTCTCAGGGACTATAAAATAAAATACAACTCATTAAAACAGCAGACACAGCGCTCAATTATTCTTCAGGCCCATCTGAGACCTCGCCCTTCTGTCTACCCAAAGCTGAAGCCAAGCTAAGACCTGAAGTTCCATAAACTACCTACCATTCCCTCTTCCAGCCCCATACCTCCTCTGCCTTCCTTATCTTGCCCACCTGGCTAACCCGCAATCACCTTCAGGTCTCAATTTAAGCATCACCTTCTCTGAAAGACAAAATCTGGTACTGGTGGCAGAGAAAGCTGATTTGCAAAACTCATCACCCCCTTTTAAGTCAGGAAAGCACATGGGTGAGCTAAGTACATGGACAGGTGTCGGTCATACAGTTAAGCTCTCACCAATGCAATGTAAGCACAAGTTTCTCTGGATCTTCTTTAAGAGACAATTCTTTGCTTCCTCTTCATTCCTTTCCCCATCCAGCTGCCTAAATGAATGAAGAAGCTGCCATCTCCTACCATGAGGCTGAGGCCACACATGGTAAAGCAACAACGTGGATACTCTAACATCAAACCATACCAGCCCCAATCCACCTAACCAAACGGTCACAGGAGAGGGAACCAAACTTCCATCTTAATTTGGATTTTCTGTCTGTCTCAGCTGAACCTAACTATAACTAATATAGAACTTCTCTGCAGTCCCTTACTTCCTCTGGCATATTCTCACAATCGCACCAATGGTAAGTGCTGTCATTGTGTTTTGTGTCTCTTTCTAGTCTAAATTATGAGTTCTAAAAAAAGAGTGCCATCTAATTTACGGATCTATTACTAGAATACTACAATATATAACACACTGTCTTGGCACATTAGTAGGTGTTCAAAGGGCATTTATTGAATTTAATTACATTGGTGATCAAGTACCAATTCATTACAGTGTTCTCAGAATCTTTTCCATGTCAACAACTCTGAAAAATTAGAAATAAATTCATCATCAACTTAAAAACCTGTATCAAGAACCACTATGTGTCAGGAACCATAAAAGCAACTAAGAATATAATTAGACTTTGCTGGACCCTGGCATTCATGCTCTGCTCAGTCCAGTGTTTCACTATGGGGACCTACCCCTAATCCAGCAAGCAACATCAAACTGTGCTCTAAGGGGACTTGCTGCTAGAGGAACTCCACGTTTGTGAGATCTGATTCAAACTAGTCTGTGACATGCCTATACCTTCTCCCCCTCCAGCCTCCTATCTGCTCCAGGCCGTCCAGTCTAATGTCTATCTAAGCAGCTTATCCTGCTTTGCTCCTCCCAATTTCCCTAGTCCCTTCATGGAAACTTTTTAAATAGCACATGCAAGAGTCAATCAATGAATGCATGGATGAGTGGAACAACAGGTTGATGTCTCTCTCTCTCAAATCAATACATAAAACAGAAAAAAGAAAAATAAAGACAAAATTAATGAGCCAACTGGGGAAATCCTAAACACATACCTGAATATTTGAGGAAACTGAGACTTTTTAAGTGATAATGGTATTGTTTTTTGTTCTTAAGGATCTTTTTTGTTTTGTTGTTTTGCTTTTAAGAGTTTTTTTGGTTTTTATTGTTTAGAGATACATACTGAAATATGGATGAAATGATATATCAGGGATTTGCTTTATAATAGTACAGGGGCCCTGGCCACTGTGGCTCAGCTGGTTGGAGCATCATCTGTAGACCAAAGGGTCTTGGGTTTGATTCCTGGCCAGGGAACATACCAAGGTTGTGGGTTAGATCCCAGGTCAGGGCACAAATGAAAAGGCAACCGGCCCCGGCTGGCTTGGCTTAGTGGATTGAGTGCTGGCCTACAGATCAAAGGGTTGCAGGTTCGAGTCCCAGTCTATGGCACACGCCTGGGTTGCAGGCCAGGCCCCCAGTGGGGGGCACATGAGAGGCAACCACACATTGACGTTTCTCTCCCTCCCTTCCCCCCTCTCTAAAAATAAATAAATATAATTAAAAAAATAATTTTATTTATTTATTTTTAGAGTGGGTGTGGTTGGGCTGGAAAAATGAACTGGTGTCTGCCTGTTGCCAAATGTTGACTAGAAAAGCACCTGCAAAGGACAAAAGCTGAGACATCTGGGGAGGCAACACCGAACCCAGATATGACTTTGAACTCAAAAGGAAGAAAAGTGAGATAAACCAGTTTTTAAATATATAAAATGTTAACCCTTTGTGATCACTACCATCTTTTTTAGTCTAGCTCTCTTAAAAGTTCTGTTTTCTCAAAAGCATATGTAAACTCAGGTTGTCCTTAAAAATAAGTAAATGTGTTTAATTTTTTTTTTTACTTCCTAATAATAGTACACATTTACTGAGTTCTGACTGCGAGACAGATATTTACCATCAATTATCTCACTTAGTCCTCACAAAAACCTTATGAGGTGGGTTCGCTAGTACCACGTTTCAAAGATAAGGAAACTAAAGCTTAAGAAGACTAAATTGTCAAATTGCCAAACAGAAGAGCTAGAATTCCAGGTACTCAGAACATGAGTTCTTAACCACTAAATGATACTTTCTGTCTTTTTGCCAGCAGTATCTGTATTTTCAACTTTTGGCTTGCAGCTCATTTTATTCTAACTCTGGAGAAAAAGAGTCAACTTTTACTTGTTTATAAAATCCCTACTTCTCAATTGGAAAGATTAAGATATATCAAGATCCTAAGCCACTCTATGCAATTTAAGCATTAACTCATATGTAAAATACTTTGTATAAAACATGACTCTACTAAGCCAGTACCATCAGGGATTAAGATTTTAGCAGTCTCCCAGGGTTACAGATAAATTCGCCTACCAGCTGAGTGTGCTCAGCTGGCTCCCCTTGCAACCAAGGACCCACATGTATTTGTAAGACAGCTGGTACCACTGGGCAGGCAAACCATGACCATGAGGCTGGGCCAAGCCAACGACAACAGCACTTCTGATTTTACTGTCCTCTGTACACTGTCCTCCAAGCAAGTGACCTCTAGGCTGCACATGATGTGTATTCATTTTTACCAAAATAAAACTTTGTTCATTTTTAAAAACTTACTGTGCAATCAAGAGACACCATTAAGAGAGTAAAGAGTCAAGCCAAAGAGAGAAGTATCTGCAATGCATACAACTAAAGAACTTCAATCTAAGATATATAAAGAATGCCTACAAACCAGTAAGGAAAAGACATACACAACTTAAAAACTGCCAACATACTTGAAAAAGTACTCCCCAAGAGGATACCCAAAAGGCCAACGAACATGGAAAAAGGTGCTCAATATCATTAGACATCAAGGAAATGCGAACTATTACTATCACTAAAAAATGCTACTACTATTTACTAGAATGTTTAAAAGTAAGAAAACTGACAATACTAAGTGTTGGTTAAGTATAGGAGCAAATGGAACTCATCCATTGATGAGAGAGTAAATTGGTATAACACTTTGGAAAATTATTTGATAATATCTCTTAAAACTGAACATACACATACCTATTACAAAGCAATTCCACTACTGGGTATATATCCAACATATGAGCACCAAAAGACATATATAAGAATATCCATAAAAGCAAAGAAACAAAAAAAGTCCATGAACAGCAGAATGAATAATTACTTGTGGTATAATCATATAATTAAATAATGTACAGAATAAAAAAGAATTAGCTACTGCTATAAGTAAAAACATGGATGAAACTCATAGGCATAATGCTGAACAGAAGCCAGACAGACACAAAAGAGAACATACACGACCCCATTAATATGGAAGTCAAAAACAGGAAACCAACCCATGACGACAGAAGTCAGAAGAGTGGTCAGCTTCAGGGCAGCGGTAGCTGAGAAGGGGCACGACTGCCGGACGCTGGTGATTAATATTCTTTCTTCACCTGGATGGTAGTTTCACAGGTGTGTTCACTTTGCAAAAATTCACTACAAATTCACTGTGCTACATGTTTATTATTATAGACTCTTTCTGTAAGTCATACTTCAATTAAAAATTTACTTTAACAGAGTTCACTGTAGAAAAATTTAAAGCTACCTACAATTCCAACAGTAGGTGAATATTCAAATATGGTCTATCTAAACCAATGGAATATCATTCAGTCATGTTTTATAAAGAATAACAAAACAGGGGGCCCGACTGGTGTAGCTCAGTGGATTGAGCGCGGGCTGGGAACCAGAGGGTCCCGGTTCGATTCCCAGTCGGGGCATATGCCTGGGTTGCAGGCCAGGTCCCCAGTGAAGGCCAAGTGAGAGGCAACCATACATTGTTCTTTCTCCCTCCCTTCTCTCTCTGAAAATGAATAAATAAAATCTTAAAAAAAAAAAAAGAGTAACAAAACAGGAAATGATTTAAATAGTTTTTTTTAAGGTGATATAACTGACTTTATTGTACTACCTCAATTTTTTAAAACAGAAATGTCACTGAAAGGAAATTTACTTTAGTATTAGTGTTTCTATTTGGGTGTTGGGCTTAAAGAAATATTCATTTTCTTCTTTAGTCTTTTTATTTCATTAAGTGTGTACTGTTTTTATAATGAAGGAAAAGCTATTTTAAAACATCAATGGCTTACCACAGACATTCAGATTATCTTAACCTTAATGCATTTACCCATAAAATCTATCTTGATGGAAAATCTGTAGCATTGAAACCACTGAACGAGAACCAACAATACGAGAAACAACTGGAAATTAGTTTGGGTTATGTTTCATTTTCTTTGTGTGGCCAAGTAAGAAACGAACGATGTAATCATAAATTTGGTTAAAGCTTTGTGATCCTTCTCGCACCTGTTCAACCTTGCTGATGAACAACACACATATGACATACTAAAACCCAGACAGGACTTAACAAGTGAGGTATATCAAACACAGGCCCTGTTATTGTCAAGGTTTCTAGGTGTGGCTGCAGCTCAATTATAAGAAGATTATTTACGTCTCTCTGAGTCAGTCACCCACTCTACTGTCTGTGTCTCTCCTTCCACATCAGACATGGGCAGGAACGTAATGCACTATACACAGCACAGATCTGTGTAAAACTGAGTAGATTTTTGAGGAGAGCGATAACTCAGGAATATCAAGTCTTTTCCTCCTATGTGGGAAAATGAAGAGAGGAAAAACTATTACCAAAATACACATCTATAAAAATGAAAAAACTCAGTTCTCAAACATGTTTATAAATTCCAAAACACTTTTACCACTCTGTTTATAGATTTTCTAGCTTGCCCTAATTGTGTGTGTGTGTGTGTGTCTGTGTGCGTGTTAATTTACCACACTACAGGTTACAAAGTGAAAAGAATTACATTCCAGGTAGTTCCAAACCTAGAAAGGTCAGACAGTTTGCAATTACACACACCCCTCAAGTTTACAGAATTCTGGTAGAAATCTAGCCCAGAATTTAAAGGAATATGAAATGCTACAGAAAGTCACAAGAGAGGACTGACATTTTCTATTTGTATTTTTCTCTCAGTGTGCCTTTCCAGGTTCTCCAAACAAAAGTCATTTATGACCATGGATTTTTTTAAAAATTTCCCCTCCAACTGTACTACAGCAGTCCAGTTCTCATAGGGTAGTGATGCACACTTCAAACCAGAATTACAACTATTACTAACACTCCAAGAACTTTTATGGGTTTTGTTTCTTGTTCAAACCAAGTATATGATTTACTTGCACATACTTTATCTTTTTTAATTATCTTTTTTTTTACTTTCTTGTCTTAAAGATGATAACAAAAACTGTTGAATACAATATTTTGGGTCATTTTGTGCCCATTTGCCCCTCGAGAATCTATAAATATTGTTGGGATGGGACTAAGTAACGAACAAGAGTATTACATGCTACGTGGAAGAACCAACACTGCTCGTCTACAATACGATACACTCACAAACATTGTTAAGTCAGCCAGGATCAAAGTACACTTTCTAACAGGCTTTCCCACAGTAGGGCCCAGAAAAATCATGAGTACAGTTTTTGGTGAAATATGAAAAGGAGATAATATAGGAAATTAAGTGCTCACATTTTAGGAATCAACATGGACTTTAAATGGATTGTTGCATCAACCCCCAACTTTTACTTTCTAATCTCTTGAGCTATGCAGAAGTCTGAACTATTATCAATAAACCTTCTATAACCACCCTGACTCTGAAACTTGACTTTCCTGAACTAAGACTTGGCATCATGGCCAAGTTTTTCTCAAGTCTGTACAGTACATGTTGCTGCAAAGAGATGGTGCAAGCAAGGAGGACCTCTGGGATTCCCTCCAAAACCTGAGGTTTAGGTCCTTTCATAAACCCAAATGAGGGAAAGCTGCTTACTGTTCGTCATGTTAGAACAAGTCCCACTATCCAAATTAATTACCATGGTGATCATCAGAAAATTTCCAACCAACTCCCATAATATGTTTAAATAAATGTATCACCACTTTTTATGCTTTAGGGAACAGTTGATGATGCCTGCCTTAGAGAGAGAACTCCAGAGGTCTAGGAGTGATGTTTATCAGAAGGGCTGCATCTTAAAATGAAGGTCAAACAGCCCTGGCCGGACAGTTCAGTTGGTTAGAGCATCTTCCCCATACACCAAGGTTGCAGGTTCAATCCAGTCAGGGAACACTGGAGAATCAACCAATGAAGGCATCAATAAGTGGAACAACAAATCGATGTTTTTTTTTTTCTCTCTCTCTCTCATTAATATATTTTTAACTTTTTTTTTTTAAATGAAAGTCAACTTCTGGTCAAGATGGAGGTGTAGGTAGACACACTTAACCTCCTCACACAACTACAGAAAGAATTACAACAAGATCTCAAAACAACACTCATAACCATCAGAAAATCAAGCTGTATCAAAGTCAGACAACCGAGGATTTAAAAACATCACATTCATCCATACAGGTAGGAGGGGCAGAGGCAGGGAGATGGTCTGAGAGCACCTATATACAGTTTGGGGGAGAGGTGGCGGCAGCAGCAGAACAGAAGGTCCCACCTTTATATATGGTAGATAAAAATACAAATGAATACCTTGGGAACAAGAGATCCCAGGCCAGACTGCACTGCCAAGGGCTCCAGGGCCAGAAAGATATCCCCATAACTTCTGGCTGTAAAAACCAGTGGGGCTTCGGGCAGCGGAAGAAACTGGATTTTCAGGAGACTCCATTTAAAGGGCCCACACAGATTTAGAACAACACAAACCCACCCACTTTGGGAATCAGCACCAGGGCAACTGCTGGAGGGGTGCCAGTCACATACAGGAAGTGGGTGAAGTAACTGGAAACAGGGCGAGGGCCGGGCAAACCTCCAGAAGCCAGCCAGCATCACTGTCCCCTCTCCGAACCCTCCCCCCACACAGAGCCACAAAGCGGTGAAGCAGGTCGCCCTGCCCTGGCGATTACCTAAGGCTCTGCCCCACACAATTTACAGGTGCCTTTTCTGCAATAAGCCATGCTACGAAGACAGGTATTCAAAGCAGCTCTACCTAATACACAGAAACAAACACAGGGAGGCTGCCAAATTGAGAAGACAAAGAAATATGGTCCAAATGAAAGAACAGAACAAAACCCCAGAAAAAGAAATAAACAGAACGGAGATAACCAACCTATTAGATGCAGAGTTCAAAACAGTGGTGATGACAAGGCTCAAAGAACTCAATGAGTACAGCCACAACATAAAGGAAGAAATGAAGGTTACACAAGTGAAATAAAGAAAAATCTACAGGGAACCATCAGTGGAAGGGAGGAAGCCGGGATTCAAATCAATGATTTGGAACATAGGGAAGAAATAAACATTCTGCCAGAACAGCAAGAAGAAAAAATAATTCAGAAAAACAAGGACAGTATAAGCACCCACTGGGACAACTCCAAACATGCCAATATCAGAATCATAGGGGTGCCAGAAGGAAAAGAAGAGGAACAAGAAATTAAAAACTTATTTGGAAAAAAAATGAAAGAAAACTTCCCTAATCCGGAGAAGGAAATAGACATACAAGTCCAGGAAGTGCAAGAGAGTCCCAAATAAGTTGGACCCAAAGAGGACCACACCAAGACACATCAAAATTAAAATGTCAAAGGTCAAAAATAAAGAGAAAATCTTAAAAGCAAGAGAAAATTAGAGAGTTACCTACAAAGGAGTTCCCATAAGACTATCAGATGATTTCTCAAAAGAAACCTTGCAGGCAAGAAGGGGCTGGCAAGAAGGGTTCAAAGTCATGAAAACGACTGACCTACATCCAAGATTACTCTACCCAGCAAAGCTATCATTTAGAATGGAAGGGCAGATAAAGTGCCTCCCAGACAAGGTAAAGCCAAAGGAGTTCATCATCACCAAGCCATTATTACATGAAATGTTAAAGGGACTTATTTAAGAACGAGAAGAAGATCAAAACTATGAACATTAAAATGGCAACAAATTCACAACTATCAATAACTGAATCTAAAAAAACAAACTAAGCAAATGACGAGAACAGGGACAGACTCATAGATACGGAGATCATTTGGAGAGTTATCAGCTGGGGGAAGAGCAAGAATGTGGGGAAAGGTTCAGGGATTAAGAAGCATGCTGTACTTTGCTGTGTATAATGCATAATTTTTTGCTCAAATTTTTGAGGGAAAAATAAGGATGCACATTATACATGAGTAGTTCCTGAAATACCTTGTATCTGTTCTGTGTTTTGTAATTATTTGTTACATAAAATTTTTTATACCATAATATGTTCGAAAGTAAATGCTAAAATTCTTTTATAATGCAACAAACAAGTAACTAAATATAAATGAATAAAAAATTGGATTAAAAAATTAAAATGAAAGATTTCTTCCCCAAAAGTTTGGGCCAAAAATGTGGGTGTACATTATACATGGGAACGCATTATACACAGCAAAATATGGTAAACCATATGTACAAAATAGAGGGAGGTTAAGGACAGTATAGGAAATGGAAAAGCCAAAGAACTTAGATGCCACCACCCATGGACATGAACTAAGGGGGCGGGGGGACTGCTGGAAGGAAGGGGAGTACCGGGCAGAGGGATCAGAGGTGGAAAAATTGGGACCGCTGTAATAGCATAATCAATAAAATATATTTAAAAAATGATAGGAAAAGTAGGGTAAAATCTCAAAAAATAATAAAATTAATTAAAAGTCAAACAAACTTCCACAAAATTCAGAAGTATTTAAAGTTGATTTCTCCTAATACCTGAAGACAATTTTATCAGCTCTATTATCAATCAAAGTTGACTACAAATTTCCTAAGCTCTGTGATCAGTTCATTTGAATTCCTTCATTTGTTCAATCACCTTCAGCTCTGAATCAGTAATATACAGAAAAATTGTTACCCCGAGTAAGCCTACCTTATTTAGGCAGGGTGCCAAAAATCATTATCAAAAGCATAGCAATGCCTTAGTTTGAATACCTGAGCACTAAAAACAAAACAAAACCCCCAAATTTTATAATCTAAAAGCCAATTAACCTATAAAAACTCCCTTAAATCTTTTCAATGCTTTGAAGATAGTCTTTGTCCTTAGAAAGTAAAAGTTTTTGATGGGTCTCCTTTATTCTGCATAATGCTGACAAAAGAAACCTGATGACTGAATAGCAGATGAAAAGGAAAAAAACAGAAAAGTTTAAAAAGTTATACATTTGACAAAATCACCATAAATTAAGCCTGGAAGTACTTATAAGTAGACTTATTTGATATAGATGGCATTGTCAATGATTCTACAAAATGATTAAGCTTTCAAAAATTGTAGTTAACACATGCAAGTTGCATTGATTTTTTTCTATATTTATTAATGCAAATTTCTCTTTTAACCTTTTCCGTTTTCCATATTCCATAAAGGAAAAAGTGTTTATGTTAAATTTTCTTATACTTGATCTTAGCCAAAAGGCAGAGAAACAGTGTGTTAATTTTTCTTTTTAATTCCAGCACTGACTGACGTAGCTCAGTGGATTGGGCTTTCTCCTACAAACTGAAAGTCCCTGGTCAGGGCACATGCCTGGTTTGCTGGCAAGGTACCTGGCTGGGGACATGTGAGAGGCAACCAATCGATTTTCTCTCCCTCTCTCTAAAAATAAATACATTAAAAATTTTTTTGTTTTAAAGTCCAGAACATAAAACTAACGGCATTTAAGGGACTATGTAAAATACAAACAAGTTTATAAAAGAATTTTTCATCATAATTCCCTATCCAGAGACTTTGTTCTATTCTAAAGTTTTCTATACTTATTTGAAAATTTATGATGAAAGTTATCCATACATATTTAAAAACAGAAGACGTACATAAGAATGTCCATGCACACTCTCCCTCTCAGGAGCACTCCTGCGCCTTTCCAGTTTCTCTCTTCTTTTCCCCGGCGCTATTTCTCTTTGTCTTTCCCTCTCACGAGCTCCAAGGGCCTTTCTTCTATCTCTGTAACTTGTTTCCTGAGCCTACCCAGCCCAGCTGGCTCACTTCTACTATCTGTAACTTTCTAAGCAAACTTTCTCTTATACTTTGGGGAAAAAAAAAAAAAAGAGCCCTAGGTGGTGTGGCTCAGTGGATTGAGTGCCGGCCTACAAACCAAAAGGTCACCGGTTGATTCCCAGTCAGGGCACGTGCCTGGGTTGCAGGCCAGCTCCCCAGTAGGGGGCATGTGAGAGGCAACCAATAGATGTATCTCTCACACATCGATGTTTCTCTCCCTCTCTTTCTCCCTCCCTCCCCTCTCTTCCCCTTTATTAAAAAAATTAAAAAGAATGTTCATAGCAGTGATGTTTACAACAGCAAAAAAAAACTGGAAACAACTAAAGTCACAGGAGAATATGTGAAAATAAACAGAACCCTCATGTAAAATAGAGTGGGAAAGGGGCTCTCCCTCCCCCACACCCCTCCTTCTCTTCTCCCCCCTGCCCCTCAGGTGCATTTTTCTTGCCTCTCCCTCTCTCCCCTAAGCTCCAAGGGCCCTTCTTTTGCCTCTGTAACTTGCTTCCTTAACCCATTTCTTCTCCTGTTTACTTCTACTTCTGTGACTTTTCTAAATAAACTTTTTCCTATAGTGTGAGCCTTGACTCTGAATTCTTTCTTAGCCAGAACTCAAGTACTGAGGCTGCTGAACCAAGGTCCAGTCTGATCCCCAGCAGTCTAACACTGGTGCTGTTCTCGCCACTGCCAACATTCGGTACCATGACTCGGATTGTCTTGCCATGACTTGGATACGAAAGAAGAAAAAGAAAGAAAAAGAAAATGAGTTGTGAAAGCTAGAAGAGAGAACTCCCATGCATGTCACTTAACACACAGTACTGACCTTAACAGGAAAAGATGCATCTTGCACCTCCTGCATCTCCAACAGCAAGTGATACTGAATTGCTTACCTCAGAAGAAAAAATAAACAATTCCACCTAGCCCAGTAACAGCTCAGCCAATCAAAAGTCACTATATTCTGAACTTCCAGTTTCCTCCAATGGACTCTTCATCTATAGCAGCTCCTCCCAAGTACATAAAAGAACATTTCTCTGCACTTGCACATTAGTGGCCATTAGACCACATGTTCCAAATTGAAATTCTTTGTTGTTCCTGAATAAATCCATTTTGCTGGAAAAATATCTGGCTAATTACCTGTTTAAAGTCAACAAATACATTCAGCGGGATTCCACTCTTAAAGGTCAGAAACTTATAAAACGAAATTCAGGATGATTGGTTACATTTGAGGGTGAGCTGAACGTAATGAGTCCACAGAGGTATTTTATAGTGCTGGTTCTTACACTAGAAATTAGACAATCTCTTACCCTTTCTTAAACTGTACACACACACAAAATACAGCTGACCCTTGAACAACACAGATGTCGGGGTGACAACTCCCACACAGCTGAAAATATGCATATAACTTCTGACTTCCCCAAAACTTAAATTGTCCCTTGGTATCCACCCGCTGGTGACTGGTTCCAGAATGTGTGCAGATACTGAAATCCGAGGATGTTCAAGTCGCATATATTAAATAGAGCAGATGAATGCATACAGTTGGCCCTTGTTATCTGCAGATTCCCAACTGCATATCAAAAATAATAAAGTTATTTACTGAAAAATTCTACGGTCCTGGCTGATATAGCTCAGTGGATTGAGTGCAGGCTAGGAACCAAGGGGTCGCCGGTTTGACTCCCAGTTGGGGCACATGCCTGGGTTGCAGGCCAGGTCCCCAGTGAGGGCCATGTGAGAGGCAACCATACATTGCTGTTTCTCTCCCTCTCTTTCCCCCTCCCTTCCCCTCTCTCTAAAAATAAATAAAATCTTAAAAAAAAAAAATCTACGCGTAAGTGGACCTGCACAATCCAAACCCATGTTGTTCAAGGGCCGACTACATACTATTTGTATGTAATATTCCATAATAATAATTTAAATACCTAATAAGACCAATTCAACTCCAGAAGAAAACCATGCCAACTATCTATACTAATCAATATAGTCACTCACATTAATCATGAACAATAATGAATTACATGACATTTGAGGAAACTCAACAGGACAGGAAAAAATAGGCCAAGATGGACTGCTGGACGAACTTGCCCAAAGGCAATGCAGTAAATTAATAATATTGTCGATAGTTTCTTAGAAAACGTGACTTTAAGCAAAACAACATATAACGAAACCACCTTTACCATAGGCTACTTAATAAACACGAGTTAAGTTTCTATGGTATCTTTGGGTCACATCACCAAAATTCTAAATAAAGACTCAAAACACTTCGATTATTAAATAGTGAAATAAAGGTGAGCTATACATATATTTAATAAAGATTAATAAAAACAAGTGAGAGAGCAATTGTCCAACTCACTCATTCGAGTTCAGGGCTGCAGGTGGTCCGAGCCGAGCCCAGTGGCTCAGGGTGCCACGTGGGACCCAACGCTCCCATCACAGGGGGCATCACACACCCCACCCGCACTAACTCAAACTGGAACAATTTACACAAGCCAGTTCACCAACTGTGCACATTCTAGGGATGTGGGAGGAAGCGGGAGCACCTGGAGAAAACCCACGTGGACATGGGAGCAACGTGTAAACTCCTCATACGGCGGCCCTGGCTGGAATTCGACTTTTTCTGTCAGTGTTATAATGAAACAATGTTGAACAAAGAGACATTATTCAAAGATCTGCTGTATGAGCTCTTTCAAGAATTAGAACATAATTTTAAAAAATTCTAGTTGGCATGCTCAGAGATATTCAAGAGGCCATCATGTCCACGAAAATCAGAATAAACTGCTGTTAGAGTAAAATTTAAAAAGAGAGCAAACACAAACGAGATGAAAAGCAGAACATGTGGAAACAAATAAACAACAAAACAAAATTCCCCTGGGCTGTAGAAAGACAGCCAATAGAGTAAAGACTACCAAGTGCCAACCAGGATGAAAAAGAAGAAACGTCCCAGACACATCCTGTGACATTTCAGAACTGCAAGGACAGTAAGCAAACCCTAAAAGCTTCCAGAGTCCAGTCATGCGCACATAATGACCTTTCAATGACAACCAGCTGCACAGATGACAGTGGTGCCATAAGAATATAATGGACCCGAGGAAGTTCTATAGCCTTGTGACGTCACAGATACCGCAGCTGAGCTAATGTCAGAGCCCAGTGCCTTCCTCGTGTTCGCGGTGATGCTGGCGTTAACAAACCTACTGTGCTGCCAGTCATATAAAAACTACAGCACATACGAGTGAGCACAGCACATAATACCTGATAGTAAGTGACTATGTTACTGGTTTACGTATTTACTACACTACATTTTTATTGCTATCTTAGAGTGTATTCTTTTTATTAAAAAATAGAAACGTTTGCTGTAAAACACTATCTTTTTTACGCCAGCATCAGTCTCAAACATTCTGTGCTCTCCTGACTGTGTCATTTTCTACTGTGCTTGTTAAAACCCCAGCTGCTTTGTACAGGACCACGCTGCGCAGGCTTGCAGTCCACGAACCGCAGGCCGCACCCACGGCCCAGGGGTGCAGTGGGCCAGACCATCAAGGTCTGCGCAGTGCGCTCTAGGACATTCGCGATGTGATGGAACAGCCTAGGGATGCATTTCTCTTCATGTGTCCCATCATTAAGCAGTGTGCACGGCTGTGTAAAAATAGTTACCTTCAAAGAAATGACAATGAAATGAGAGAAGAAGACATTCTTAAAAGGCACGGACTTGAAGTTCAGCACTCATACACCCCATATTAAAAATAAGTACTCTAAATGTATTAAAAGACAGAAAAAAATGACAACTTAAAGTATGAGAAAAAATGGCAGCTATGTAAGACCTCAAAGGAACATAAAAAGCTGAAAATAAATTAAAAGATTAACTAGATCATGTTATTTGTACCATTCTCATCATTCTCTCTGAAACACGGCTCTGGTGATAAAGCACCATACTTCCTTCTCCATAGATCCACAGGTCTAAAGTGCGTAATATTTATCTAATAATGATATTGCAAAGGCAGTATTTGTGGAATACAAACATTTAGGCTTACCTTGTACACATAGCATGAAGACTACTTCCTGTTACACAAAACAACAGCATAAAAATTATTTACTCTGATGATATAAGAACAGTAACATGACTACAAAAACTCTGAAGGAAAAGAGTACCAGAAATGGGTAAATTTCACAGCAGAGAATCAAAAAATACTTTCTAAAATTGGCTTAACACATTAATGAAAGTTATACTATACATTTTGGGGAGTGAGACTTGGGATGAGGAGAGAGGAAGCTATTTTTCCCTTTCATGGTTTTCCAACAACGCCATTTTCTTTTAACAGAAAAATCTGTAGCATTCTCATACCTTATTTCCACCTCAATAACCCTTAAGGAAGACCGTCTTTTTTCCTGTCTCTCTCTCTCTCTCTCTCTCACACACACAGGACACAGGAACGCTCAGTGACACACACACACACACACACATACACACACAGACGACACAGGAACGCTCAGTGACCGACAACACAAGACAGTCTGAGGTGTGAAGTCAAGGCCAAGGGCACTGCAGTCCCGAAGCCCACCACTCCTAGGAGCAGGTCCTCATCTTTACTCCCTGGCTTCTGCTCTCCTCTAGACCTGGGACCTGTCAGCACCCTTGGAGCCATCAACATTTGCACTAATGACCTGGGTGACATGCTGACCTCATAGTTCTACACAAACATTACACAACTGTGTCCACTCCAAATTCATGCTGACCACACCAGCTCGGGCCTCACAACGGCCTCACTTTCCTTGTTGCATTAATTCCTCTCGAACTCCCCTACAGCTGCTGCTCTATTCTTTTCACATTTCTCAAAACTCCATGCTTCCATCTTTCTGAAGAACCTTTTCCCTTTAATCACACACCAATTTCCTCTCCCTAAATCAATTCTGTCACCTCTCCCTCCAGTCTCAGAGAGGGAGGTGCTCTTCCCTCTACCCCCACAGGGCCACAGACGCCAAGCTGCCCACAAACTCACCCTCGTCTCCCCCCACGGATCTAATCTGTATCCAAACTAGCCAGCTCAGTCTTAGCCTACTTTCTGAGCCTCCCCAGGCCTGTAAAAACTTTCCAGTAACCTCTTTTATTAAAAAAAAGTAAAATAAATAAGTACTCCTTTGAATCTGCTTTTGTTCTTTCATGTCTTTTTCCCAACTTCAAAATGAAGCCTATCCTCACGGTTTCTGCGTCGGTAACACTTTCTACTCTGGGCCCCGTTCAGCCGCAGGACTCGGACTCATCTACGCAATCAGCTCTCTTCCCTCATCCAGCTCTCCTTACCCTCTCCACAGCTTCAACATTGCTGAGGATCTACTTCCATAAAAGCAGCACACTATGCACCCCGGTCCACCTCTGTGATCATTCCGGGCGCTCTGGAAGACTCTTCTTGCTCCTCCAGCTTCCTCCATATAGGCATTCCCCAATGAGTTTCATTTTTTACTTTCCCCTTCAAAGATCTGATTCATCCTGATGAAGCTCATGAAGAGGATGTCCAAATCCTTCAACTGCTCTAGGATATAATTCAGTATTTCTAACAGCCTACTGGACAGTCAGTCTACGTGAGTGTCCTATCGATACCACAGATTCCATTACGTCCAAAATTATGCTCATCTTCTCCCCAAACCAGCACCTCAGTGGTTCTATACATAACACCATCACTCCCCTGGTTACCCAAACTCAAAATCTGGGCCATCTTCGACTCAACTGCTATGTCATCAGATCTCACCGTCTTTCTTCTCCTCCACGTTTCACAACAGGGAAAGTAAAGACAAACAAGGAAGACGCGGTTTCCAGCCTCTGGGAAGGATGACGGGAAATGTCAGCCAACAGCTATAAAGTAATGCGATAAGAGGTACGAAAGACAAATGCACGGAATGCCGAGGTTGTGGGGAGGGAAGAGCAAAGGGGAAGGAAGGGAATTCATCCTGCCCCATCACCCTCACCAGGCCAAAACGAGAGCAGCAGACATCCTGAATAATTCAGTGTATACCTTGCTTTAAGAAAATTCAACATGTAGTTTTGACTGACTGACTATAATTAGGCATTGATGATTCTCACTGTGCCCGGATGTTCCTTCAACAGTAACTGTCCCGATGAATTTAAAATAGAATTTTCTTTGCATATACTTTGAAAAATATATTCACAGGTCATCTTGGGAATTAAGAGTTGGCAAGAACTACTGTATTTTGCTGTGCATAATGTGCACTTTTTTGCCCAAATTTTTGAGGGAAAAATAAGGATGCAAACTACACATGGGTAGTACTAATTCCATATCTATATAAATGTTTTTAACTCTTTTATTTTGCTTATGTATTAAATGTGTAACTCTAGAAAGCAATAACAATATCTGTATGCAAAATAATACCCTTTAAAATGCAACAAACAAGCATCTAAATATAAATAAATAAATAATTGAATTTAAAAATTAAAATGACATATTTTTTCCCCTGAAAGTTTGGGCAAAAAATGTGGGTGCACATTATGCATGACAAACCTTGGCAGACTCTCTCAGCTAGGCACCCATCTCCCAAAGGCTAGGAAAGGTCAGGTAACTTGCCCAGGGTCGCAAAGCCTGTAAATATCAATAGTGGAAATGGAACCAGAACCCAATGATCTTTCCCATGTCACTTCACGCACTGCCTCTTCCATGCCTCTCACCTCAGACCACTTTCCTGATTGGTTCATGTAAAAGCCAACAGATAGGAGAATCCAACAAAAGGGTTCAAACGTCAGGTCACTTTCTCTTAGACACACTCACACCTACACAATACAAATGCCAGGAAAACAGGGATCTGGCTATACCTTAGTTCTCTGTAAAAATGAGAGATACAGTTAAGTCCTCAGCTTACTGATGACAAACTGACCAGAATAGGTTCTCCCAAAAATACTGATAAAAGTCATTTTTATTCCCCAAAATAAAGGCCTTACTGGAGTCCTAGCTATTTAACTAAAAAAATTAATAATTTTGGGGAGTGAGGTAGAGGTTCACAGGGCTTCCTCCAGCCACCATCAGAAGTGGGATGGCCTGGAAAAAATGAACTCTAGGTATGGAGCCAATTGTGATGATACCAAGTTCCAATTAGTGTATCTTAGTCAGCCTCTGTCAGAGGTTGACCTTCTGTCCGCCTCTGTCAGAGAAAAAAAAAGTTACTTCTTTCTATGTTAGGTGCTTTTTACATTATAAACCTTCTTCACATATAGAGCAGCTGAGTGATCAGAATAAGCTAAACCCCTAGAGTCTGACCCCTTTCTGAAGGATCCTCTCCTAACTTTATAGGGAACATGTTAAAAATGCAAAATCAAACACAGCCAAGAACTCAGGTCCAACTCTACCATGCCTTCTACGGCTTATCTGTCAGAAGTCGATTTGCAGTAATGGATGATAAGGTTAACAGGAGAAGAAAAAAGTCAGCTTGGTTGGTTACTTAATTTTTACTGAAGACCGGAGGACTATAAAACCCATCCTTACTGCTCTATTTTCCCTTTCAAAAAGGTCCTGAGAAATCTGTAGTCTTGAAGTTGATTAGGCTGAGAACAGAGAACTCTGAAGATGTGAGAACTTACTATTAAACAACTGCTAATAAAAACAGAATGGACACTTTAATGGACACTTTAAATTAATTCTAGGTAAAACCTGATGATGTAAACAAACACGGTCTTGTCTTGTTCTTGATGACTCATTGTGACACTGTCACATCCTCTTTCTCACTACTACAGCCACTTCTAAACAGACAAATCATTCGAGGGAACAGGTTGTCAAAAGTTGGGAAATCAGTTTCCTGTCACATGAATCAGAAATACATCACCTGAAAACCAGCCTTCTCCGGTGAGAACCAGAGAAGTCGCTATCAAAGTTATTCTACTTCACTTAAATTTCTGTTCATTTTATCTCAAAGAGGAAAAAGCGAACTCATGCTCTGCCTTTCCTTCTCCCAACTTCCCCGTGTATACACAGACAGCCTCCTGCCGTCTCTGGGGCAGAGTGAAGGGCACTCACAGCGGTGCGGGCATTCCCTTCTCTCGGCTCCCAGCCACTCCCTATGCGAACAGCACGAACTAGAGAGCTCGTTTCACCCACTCGCATGCATCCTCTCAGGGCACTTACCTCATCTACCCTTTATGTCACTGACCGCAACCTGTGTCTGTGCCTACAATTATATGTCTGCGACTTTCCACGGAAGCACAGCTGCTTAAACAGCGGTGGCCTTTCTCTTTGTCTTCACAAAGCGTCTTTCAAGGATACATACATGACACTCAATTTATTTTTAACTTAGAGAGTACTCATAACACCATCAGGAGAGAACTCCCTCAACTTCCTCCTCTGCCTATAAATACAGGCCTCTGCTCCGATCCTTTCCTCCTTTCCTTCTGTTTCAGCAGAAAGGGAGTCACTCCTGCTATCCTGAGTTAACTCCAACCTTCCTGACTCGCAGACACCACTTCCGTCACATCCTTTCTACTCTAGACCTTCAACCCCTCCTCTCTAAGGCCTTTACCCTCCACCCCCAATGAACATGCTCAAGTCTCTCCCTTCTCAACATGATTCATTAATTAAGCCACCAACTACTTATTGAGCTCTTACTACCCAGGAGATAAAGTGGTAAATAAAAGGCAGCTCCTGCCTGCATGCGCCTGACTTTCCAGTGGGGAGAAAGAGAAGAGATACCTGTATGAACATCCTGGCTACTGTTCCTTCTCCCCTCACTTCCTGCAGCCAGCCTTGAAAGAGCACTGTACACTCCCTGTCTCTATTTCCACCTCATCTTCCACCTTGGATGCCTTACCCTACTCCTGGCCAGTCTGCAGTCCCTACTGCACTAGAACAGCTCGGGCAGAGGTCCCCGCCACGGGACCTCCTCCACTTGTACATCTCAATGGCACTTCTCAGCCAACCGCTCTTAGTTAAACTCTGCAGCAACAGGCAACTCTTAAAATGACCAATTGCTTTGCTCTTCTCCTCCTTCTTTGGCCAAACATACCTCTCTGACACTTTTTCCCAGGCTCTTTTTCTTCAGCTTCCCCCTTAAGTGGTCATACTTCCGGAGCTCTATGTTTAGCCTCTCGCGCGCAGCGGACACCCCGCAGGCCACCACAAGCCATGCCCGTGGCACCCAGTGCCAGTGGTGCCTACCCAGGAACGCTGCAGGACAGGCCTTTCTAAAGAGCTCCACACACACAGAGCCACCGCCTGCTACGGATCCCCCTTGTATCGGCCAAACCTTTCAAACTCAGTAACACTGAATCTGTCTCCTCTCGTAGCCCAAACTGTTCTCCGTCCTCTATCTCTGTATTAGGAGCTGGTGCCATCTCCCTCTCAAGATGCTAAGCCAGAAATCTGGGAGTTGACCTAGCTTCTCCTATACATCATGTGCCCTCCTCCTTCTCCACCGTGGCCTCATCAATTCTGCCTCCTTAAATGCCTCTTTTCATCCCTCTTCCCTAATCCTACTGCAAAGACCACCAGCTCATTTCAGCAGCCTCCTTATAAGTCAGCCTGTCCCGTTTTGCCCCCTTGCCCTGTTCTTATCTATTTAGGGCTAATTTGCATTGCATGCCACAAGAATGGTGCCCCTTGGCTGTTTGACACAGAGCCTGAAACCATCCTCCTCTGGGGACCAAATACAGATGTCATCCACTCCAGCTTACAATTCCTCACCTCAATGACTCCCCATGACCTATGTGGATGCTCTCTAAACTCACCTGAAGAAAGTGATGGGGGATGGAGGGTCTAGAAGATGCAAAGCCTGAAGCAGCCAGTCACCAGGGCAAAAGGTATTATTCTTAAATTTAAACAATGTAAGATTATATTTTTTCTTAGATTTTAATTCTGCATTATAATATGTTCATGTTTTAATATAACAATAATTTTCCCAAAATTCGATTAAATGCATACTCCAAGAAGATGGAGCACATTTATCCTACAGCTTTGCGTACCCCTGGCACATCCACACAAACTCCCACTGGGAAGCAAGGAACTACAGGTTAAAATTGAAGATTCCACGGCTCACACCTGCCACGCTCTCAGCCCTACCCACCTGTCCAGGCTTACTGGACCTACTGAGTTTACACTCTGTGCTCTAGCAATGACTAAATCATAATTGCTCAAACATGCTACAACTATTTGCAAATCCATGCCTTTCTCCAAACCTAAAGTATCTCCCTTCCTTGTCTGTCTTCTCATCAAACTCCTATTCAGCTGTTAACTCTGAGCCCAAGTGATACTACTGCAGGGACTCCTTCCCAGAATACCACACACGATATAGTATTATGAATGTACACTAACACCCTCTACCTAAGCACCCTCAATATTTGTACTGCATTATTTGACATTTATTATGCAATATACTATTTATAATCTTAACTGCAAACAACTACAAAAAACTGTCATGCTCTGTCCCTCCCAACTAAGTCAAACTTACTGAAACTTGCTTTGTTTTTGAAATTCCTCCCATTCATTCCTTAACCCAATATAATCCGGCTTCCAAATGCCGTGCCACTGCATTAAAACCACTCCCACTAAATGCATGTGTCGCCTTGTGGCTAAGTCCAATGGACTCACCTTAGGCCTCACCATTACTGACTGTCCTTCTCTAGCTCTCTTGTTAAAACCCCACCCACATCTTCCTAAATCTTTTCTGGCTTTCATTTCCTCTGCCCACGTCAGCATTCCTTGTGAGGTCTGCCTGAAATATTCCTGTGTTCATTCTAAGCCCTCTTTCCTGGGTGAACTCACCTGTTCTTGTAGTTTTAACGATCATCCTGTTTTAGATAAACCTGGAAACCAAATTTGGGTTCACACACCCAGTCCAGTTACTCTATTCACCCATAACAACGTGTGCGGAAGTTTAGGGAATATAAAATACCACAGCAGCACAGTAACTTCACAAAGACCTGCAGTGCTTACCACACGCCAGGCACTGTTCTCATCAGCAGGGTTCTATGTATTAGCTGAGCTAGTTCTCTCGTCCATCCTGTAAGGTGGTTACTACTACCCACACTTTACAGGTAGGGGAACGAAGACAACTAAAACAAGGGAAAAAGCAGGAAAGAACCCCCACCTCTAATGAGAAACTCCTTTTCCCCCCTACAATTGTAAGAAAAAGTTAGAAGATAATCATCTCAAATTAAGGATTCTGAGCAATCTGCTCCTTCTGGCAATGGTGGTCTTCTGTTCGTGACACTTAATAATCATCTTAGTCATGTTTTCAACATGATTAATCTTTTCAATCGTGTTTCTTTTCACCTTTACTGAAATGGAATCTTAAGTAAATTAAGATATTTCACAAGTTCTATTTCTCAGCCACAAAAATAAACATGAAGTTCATGGCAGAATAATAAATATTTGAGATTTTATTGTATATATCCTATGTGCAAAATTATAGTAAGTTTAGTGTTTGAACAATATCTTGGACACAGGTAGTCAAATAGGCCCGAGAGAAAGTATGCTGTGTGTGTACAGTTGGATATATTATCGGTGGCCTATGAAAGTCCTCCAAAGTCTGGCTGGCCACACTGTTTGCAAATGCTAGGATAAACCGACCAAAGGTCTGATTTAGTTCAACAAACCCAGTATTTACCATTTGGGCTGAATATTTCACTTCCCTGGTTTTCCAGCATTTTGCAAAAGATGTCACATGGCCAAGAAAAGATACTAGAAAACCAGGCATGGGAAATGCCTAGTTTTTCCCAACCAAGACCAACCAGTTAAACCAAAGTGAACACTGCTGACAGCACCTGGTCTACAGAAAGACGCACCCGAGCAGCTTGTGCTGCAGATCCTGTGGGTAACACATCTGGGCAAGGGAGGGAAAAGGGGGAACCAACACACCAGCAAAGCACAAAACACATGGGGCATCCGTCCCCCAGGCAGGGAGCAGAGGCACTGCGCGGAGTGGCTCCGCCTTTCATACAAGCACTGTACTAGGATTCTGTATTTGCATAACACATATCGGCTGAATTGAATGAGCCAATAGAAAGCTGTCATATCACCTGGCTATAAAAGTCACATGGAAAATCCGTGGGCTCAGATAAGTAGGTGAGGGAAACAAAGGAAAAACAAACAAACTTCTAGAAACTAATCAAATGCCAGGAAACATGTGCCCCTGAGTTCCAGCCCTGGCCAGCTTCTACAGGGGTCTCTTTTCCTTCCTGGCAGAGAGGCCCTGGGGACAGAGTCTATACTTTGTAAAACTGCCACCAAGTAAGGAATCCCACTGGAATCTTCTCCCTGCAAAGCCCATCTGTTCACTGAACAAGTGTCTACTAAGAGTCTCCCTTGCGGGCCCCGGGCATCCGGCAGGAAACAAGACACCAAGGTCTCTACTTTTGCAGAACTCACATCTTTCTGGTGTAGAATCAGATAATAAACAAATAAATACATGAACACAGTGTTATAAGTAGAAAATTAAAAAAAAAAAAAAGTAGATGAGATGGATAAAGATGGGAGAAGTTGCTCACTTAAACAGAAACTCTAGACCTAGTCGGGTGGCTCAGTTGGTTGGATTGTTGTCCCAAACACCAAAAGGCTGTGGGTTTGATTTCCGGTCAGGGCACATGCCTGGGTTGTGGGCCAGGTCCCCAGCTAGTGGCGTACAAGAGGCAACTGATCCATGTTTCACTCACACATCGATGTTTCTCTTCCTCTCTTTCTCCATCTTTTCCCCTCTCTCTAAAAATAAATTAAAATATTTTTAAAAAGAAAGAAATGTAAATTGGGGGAGCTGCTATGAAAAATAGTATAGAGGTTCCTCAAAAAAAATTTATAATAGAACTACCATACAACCCAGCGATGCCACTTCTGGGTACTTATTTGAAAAAAATGAAAACATTAATTTGAAGAGGTATATGCTCCCCATGTTCACTGCAGCACAATTTACAATAGCCAAGATATGAAAGCAACTTAAATGTCCACTGACAGATGAACAGATAAAGAAGAGTGATTCAGCCCTGGCTGGTGTAGCTCAGTGGATTGAGCGCGGGCTGGGAACCAAAGGGTCGCCGGTTTGATCCCCAGTCAGGGCACGCGCCTAGGTTGCAGGCCAGGTCCCCAGTGAGGGCCACGTGAGAGGCAACCATACATTGCTGTTTCTCTCCCTCCCTTCCCCTCCCTCTAAAAATAAATAAAATCTTTTAAAAAAATGTACTTAAAAAAAAAAAAAGAAGAGTGATTCATATAGATAAATACAATGAAATATTACTCAGCCATAAAAAAGAATGAATTCTTGCCATTTGTGACACTATGTATCAATGTGAAGGGTACTATTCTAAATGAAATTAGACAGAAAAGACAAATACCTTATGTATGTGGAATTTAAAAAACAGAAACAAACTGGTGGTTACCAGAGGGGGGAAATGTTTGGGGGGGGGCGGTGGGCAGTAAAAATAGGTGAAGGGGATTAAGAGGTACAAACTTCCGGTTATAAAATAAGTCATAGGAATATAATGTACAGCATGTGTAATATAGTCAAAAATATTGTGATAACTTTGCATAGATGGTAACTAGATTTAACTGTGGTGGTCATTTCATAATATATACAGATATCAAATCACTATGATATACATTTGAAACTAATAGGATATTGTATGCCAATTTACTTCAATTTTTAAAAAAAGATGGCCCTGGATGGTATAGCTCAGTGGATTGAGC